>CABEEJ010003682.1:38149-77862 GCA_901482245.1 Timema douglasi
CCCCCCCGTGTTCAAACATTACCCTTGTAATCTCCTTTGCCACTTGGGAATTTTTATAATTTCGAAATGCTTAGAGCTGGGAAAAACAATGCCATCCCCCCCTCACCCCAAATATATATTTCATGCGACACCCCTACCCCTGTATGTAACTTATGAGCCACTGATAACAATAGTGAGTTTGTAAAGTCTTTATGACCCTGTGCTTTTATTTGGTTGAGTTTAGTTTTAATGTAGCAAACTTTTGAAACTTAAGAATTATGTGACTCTCCATCTTCTTAGTATTATAATAGTAAGAAGAAAATAGACATAGGGCCTTAAGTGTAGTAAAATAAAGAAAATAATTTGTAGGGCTTATGTGCTCAATATGAAAGGTACTATTTTCAACCTACCTACTGCAACTTTATAGATTGTTAAATTTAAGTTACCTACGCCTATATATACTTGCAAATTATTTAGATGTGATCAAAAACCTAAAAAATAGGCTTTTTTATAACAAGTATTCACAAACGAATGCTCCCTTTTGAACCTGTGTTAAATAATCTCATAAATGTAACATTAGTGTTCAAGGTTTTCAAATAGTCCTAACTTAGGTCCTAATTTCCCTCAATGGAAAAAGTCTACCTAATCTAAAGATTATTTTGATACTCTGTGAAATAGTATTATTATTATTATTATTAGCACTGCGTCTTACTACCCATTCGGGTTGTACGCACTTACACTAATGTGTGTAATGGAAATGGAGGACCTACAGTTTAACGTGGAATCCGAACCACGGTGGAGAACTGGTATTCCCCACATTCACAAGATGTCTTGTCAGAGGTGAAGGAAGGGTTTGGTAATCAGATAAATCTGTGCCGGGACCGAGGATTGAACCCCGGCCGCCAGCATATAGAAGTCTGACACCTTACCCCTAGACCGCCAGGTCACCGTGTAATAGTACATTTGCTTTCTAAAATGAAATTAAATGAACATGTTTAGTACTTGAATGACTTTGAAACTATGCCTTATACTTAAATGAGGTAGGCCCTACATAGGCTAGTCAAATTTTTGCGAGTGATTTTGTAAGACATAATATTATGAATATCTCCTAGTTCATCAAGCAGCAATAACAGTCATGTTAGGTGGCCGGAAAAACTATCAATATGTTTATTTAATTTGTGGTTTAATAAACCATAATACTATAACCCTAATGCTAAAACAGACATGGAGAATGTGGGATGTTTGATTTTGAGGCAACTTATCTCATGCTAAATAATGAATAGCCTACATAAACAGAAGATGTGAAGTTTTCAATATTTGTATTTAATTCATTCATTGACTTCATTTTTCAAACTGACAAGCATTTATTTATTAAGTTATATCAATTCTGTTAAAATAATAATAGGCCTTTTTTTAAGCTTTTGGTAGTAACATTAAACCATCTAAATGAAATAGTAAACAATGCATCTACAACATAAGTCCATGAAGGAAAGCTTGATTGAGTCATATTTACAATTGTCATAATAATTATGGAGTCACTTAAAGGGTTTCAAAACAATCAACTTTCTATTTAGTGTTTAGACGCCTAACATAACCATGCTGTTAACTAAGTTTGTAAAATAGTTCCATTGAACATGTCAATATTTCTAAAGCAAAAAAAAACTATTTTCGGAACAACAATATTCAAAAGAATCTTTTAAAAGTAACGTATAAAAGTTTTTCTAATTTGAAGAAAAAAACAAATATAATTAGTTAAATTTTTTTTAATCATTGGAGCAATCATTATCGTGACAAAAATATCAATGCGCATGCAGAGATCCACAGACCACCGTACAACCGGCCCCGATATTTAAAACCTTATCTCAAATAATAACATTATACTTCTTTCTTACCTCCGACTCTATACATATTTGCTGTCATGGTGATGTTCTCCAAGATGCAATTCACGTTATAAAAGAAACTACATTTAACACTAATAACACAAAATCGTTAAGCACGTAAATTATCATTTCCGATCACAGAGCTTCCTCACAGCAACAACTCGCCATTTTCTCTCCTGCCTGTCTTCCTGCTCAATCCGGTGACGTCACATGCCACAGTCCTTCGGCGTACTTCGGGAATAAGCCACTACACAAAGCCGAATTAGCATCATTGCACACTGACCCTATCACTGTCATGACACGTCACGGAACCCCATCGTCCGTGGTGTCTAACAAAAGTCCATTTGATACTTTCATCAAATATAATCAAATGTTATCATTTCACTTTACAACAAAAGAAAAACACGTGCCGTATACTTGAGCTATTATCTCACCAAAGTATTCAATCTTCAAATACTTTTTAGATGGTAATTGTACTAAATTATAGTTAATTTAGTGTTTTTCCAACTAAAATTTCGGTAGTAATTGATTAAATGATTTTATAAAGAGATTTTGGTTTGTTGTATAAATGAATCAAAACTCCCTGAACTAGTAAATGTGTAGCACCAGTTGAGACTCAAACACAGGATTGAAATTGTAGATTCGCGTTGAGCACTCTCAAAAGTAATTACAGAACTTCTACTCGCAAGCATTGGCGGAGCTTGGTTTGGTTGCGCCTCCTCCCCTTACCCTCCTGCATTGGTTCTTGAAACATTGCACCCATTTTACCTCTAACACCATTTAACCCTCATGTTTTCATGCATCCAAGGGCGTAGAAAGGTGGGGGCCCGGACCCCCCTGGGATGAACTGGAGCCCTCTAGAATTTGTTGGACGCCCTTAAAGGGGGTTTGAGAAACACATACAACACCTAATGTTTAAGGTTTTTTACTATAACTACAGTTTTATTTGTATATGCTCATCAACCAAATATTAGCTAATAAATAATTTAATATTCATCTTCAACTTTCAAGATACACTTTGTAAAACTTTCGATAAAATTTGCTTATTTTAAATACTGTACTTCTTTTCTCGTACATTCATATGGTATTGAAAAACAAAGGACGTTTCTTGAAATGTCACCTGTAAGATCTTACATGAGGAATCACCCTAATAAAAAAGCAGCCTAAATAACAAAACAACTGTCAGTTGAAGTGGAATATGTAGCTTATGTAGGTAACTTCCCTCACCTTATCTCAACATACCTACTAACTCAAAACATTATTTTCTAACTATGAAAAGTTTGAAAGGAAGAGCAAGGTCGAGGGGGTCCGGACCTTCTTAAAATTTGTTAGCGGGCACCCCATTCCCCTATAGAAATAAACTTTCTACGCCTTTGCATGAATCAGATCACTATTACCTATTATATTGGTCACTTAAACATTTTGAGAAGAGGTAAAAATCATCGTCACTAACTCTGAAAAATGTTGGAACACAAAACCTCATTGTGCCCCAAAAACTCATCAAATCTCCTACGACCCCTGAGGCCACGGGGGGTGTCGGTGCGTAGTTCCACCACTGCTTGCAAGATTGTTCAGATACCCTATCCACAAGCCCCCCACACTAAGCAAAGCTAATACCGTTAGATGCGGTGCTAAAAAAAAAAGAAAAAATCTACTGCCACTGTTGATAATAACCTAGCATTGCATTTTGATTAATAATTAACTAGCTTTTTTTAAAAAAGTGTATTGAGTATTATAACGAAAAGGATTTGGTTTCAGAGCAAAAGAGATCAAGTTTAAGTGTCTGGCATCCTGAATATTTCACAATGAATAACATTTTGTTTAGTCAAAGCTCAAGTGAGTAAAACGGGTCAAGGGGCAGTGGCAAAACGTGACTTTTTCAAAAGTGTTGGCCAGTCGCACGAGTAGGCTGCAAGGGTGTTTTGGAGAGCCAAAGCTTCCCAGTGCTGTAGGCAAAAGGTGTCAAGTGTTTTAATATCGGATGTTTTTAGAAGATAAAGAGGTTTTTTTTAATTGTAAATGTTGGTTTTTAGTTAACATCCTCCCTGCGCTACTGGGAAAACAGAAGAGTTTTCGGAAATGTTTTTTTATTAAAGTCCAAAGCCACCGTGGGTAAAGTGTACGTTGGGAAGGGGTGGGAGAGTGGTTCTTCGTGTGCTCTTATTTTTATATAGCGCCGCGTCTCATTACTTGTCCAGGTTATATGCATATGTAATAATTACGCTAATGGGCTAGGGATGAGGAAGGTTGGATTTGGAGAAAGTGTACCCACATTTGCGAGGAGGTAGCTTGTAAAATCATTTTGGAATAACCACCTGACTGGGATTCGAGCCACTGGCTTCCTGTCCTTGGCAGTCTAGTCTAACACGTGGCCAACGAAGTAGGTTTGAACTCTTTTGATGAAAATGTATAAGCCAACGCTCTCCAGATTTTTCACGCTTTGGGACGAATTTTACTTTATTTTGGTCTCGTGGGCCAAATGTAAAAGAATCAAGAATAAAATATGAAGATACTAGGTTGCTTTTAATGGTATAAAAATAGGCGCTGAATTTACTATACATTTTTAGCACCGCATCTGACTAGCCATTCAGTCTATACACTTACGTACTAATTACGCTCATGGCTTTAAGGATGAGGAAGGCTATTTTTATAGGATATGTGCCCGAATTTGCGTGAAAGGAGAGTAATTTACTAAAATAGACTTCTCTAAGAGTCATACTGAGGGGAGGTGTTTCGGGGATTCAACCCATCCCTTCCTTCATGAAATGTTATTTTTTATTCCTGCCCAACTACTAGGCTAGTAGCTTATTAGAGTCTTATAGTATTCAGAGTACCTACAGCCTTAATTAGCTTTAAAAACACTTAAAATTGTGTCAAGAGAGAATAATATTTAAAACAATATCCTTGCCATCACTTGACGGGGGCGATTTAACACAACCTCCCGCAAACAAGACTCCCATCTTTCACTTTCTCTCAAACCCCAAAAATTAATTTTGGGTATGGCCCAGTATCCACCACTTCAAGAAGACACAACTGGAAATCCCTGTGTCCACCACTTCAATACGAAACAACTAGAAATCCCTGTGTCCACCACTTCAAGACGACACAACTGGAAATCCAGTTGTACACCACTTCAAGGCGACACAACTGGAAATCCAGTTATACACCACTTCAAGGCGACACAACTGGAAATCCAGGTATCCACCACTTCAAGACGACACAACTGGAAATCCCTGTATCCACCACTTAAATACTACACAACTGGAAATCCCTGTGTCCACCACTTCAAGGCGACACAACTGAAAATCCCTATGTCCACCACTCCAAGACGACACAACTGGAAATCCCGATATCCACCACTTCAAGACGACACAACTGGAAATCCAGGTATCCACCACTTCAAGACGACACAACTGGAAATCCAGTTATACACCACTTCAAGGCGACACAACTGGAAATCCAGGTATCCACCACTTCAAGACGACACAACTGGAAATCCCTGTATCCACCACTTAAAGACTACACAACTGGAAATCCAGGTATCCACCACTTCAAGACGACACAACTGGAAATACCTGTATCCACCACTTAAAGACGACACAACTGGAAATCCAGGTATCCACCACTTCAAGACGACACAACTGGAAATACCTGTATCCACCACTTAAAGACGACACAACTGGAAATCCAGGTATCCACCACTTCAAGACGACACAACTGGAAATACCTGTATCCACCACTTAAAGACGACACAACTGGAAATCCAGGTATCCACCACTTCAAGACGACACAACTGGAAATACCTGTATCCACCACTTAAAGACGACACAACTGGAAATCCAGGTATCCACCACTTCAAGACGACACAACTGGAAATACCTGTATCCACCACTTAAAGACGACACAACTGGAAATCCAGGTATCCACCACTTCAAGACGACACAACTGGAAATACCTGTATCCACCACTTAAAGACGACACAACTGGAAATCCAGGTATCCACCACTTCAAGACGACACAACTGGAAATACCTGTATCCACCACTTAAAGACGACACAACTGGAAATCCAGGTATCCACCACTTCAAGACGACACAACTGGAAATACCTGTATCCACCACTTAAAGACGACACAACTGGAAATCCAGGTATCCACCACTTCAAGACGACACAACTGGAAATACCTGTATCCACCACTTAAAGACGACACAACTGGAAATCCAGGTATCCACCACTTCAAGACGACACAACTGGAAATACCTGTATCCACCACTTAAAGACGACACAACTGGAAATCCAGGTATCCACCACTTCAAGACGACACAACTGGAAATACCTGTATCCACCACTTAAAGACGACACAACTGGAAATCCAGGTATCCACCACTTCAAGACGACACAACTGGAAATACCTGTATCCACCACTTAAAGACGACACAACTGGAAATCCAGGTATCCACCACTTCAAGACGACACAACTGGAAATACCTGTATCCACCACTTAAAGACGACACAACTGGAAATCCAGGTATCCACCACTTCAAGACGACACAACTGGAAATGTACGAGTATGTTGCATAGGCATCACCCTATATACAGGATTAGACTTGATCAAACTACATGTGATTTAAAAGTGAAATTTTAAATAAATAATACCTTAACTAAATTAAAGCCAACATCGGCTCAATCTTTATAGATAGATTCCTAAAATACACTGCAGATTATTTTATGTTCATTGTCCTTAGAAGTTGGAAGATATGATTAACGTGAGGGGAAATATAATATAAATATAAATAAAAACTAAATGTTTTAAAAGATGTAATGTTTTTAATTGTTTAACGTGCATACATTCCGTAAGTGTTAAATTAATGATCTGGCACAAGCGTCGTTAGTAGGGCTGTTCGGGGGGAGGGGGGCACGTCTCTCCCCTTCCCCAATAACCTGCTCAGTGGGAAACCATCAATACCATCAAAGAAACAGTGACTTGGATAAATAGAATTTAAAATACGCGTTTAGAACAAAGCACAAATGATTAAGGTAGCTTTTATTACTATTTGTCTTTCAGAATCAATTCCGTTACCATTTTCGTGCTATTCAATTGGTACAAAATGTTTATTAATTGTATTTATTATTATTATTATTATTATTATTATTATTGTTCAAGTACCCTGGATGTCTGTTACAAAGGGTGTCTACTGCACAAAGGAAATTAGTTCGAGGATCGTCATGGCCAAGGAAGCTTTCAACAAGAAGAGACCCACCTCGGTGGCGTAGTTGGCTAACGCGCTAGTCGTGTTGAGCTCTACTGCCGAGGACGGGGAGATCGAGGTTCGAATCTCGGTCGGGTGAACTGGGGGCGGTTTTTCCTAAATGGTTTTCCACTTCCCCTCCACGCAAATGCGGGTTCACTTCCTCTAAATCAACCTTCCCAATTCCTAATCCATTAGCGTAATTAGTACTTAAAGCGTATAAGCCGAACGGGTAGTAAGACGCGGTGCTAAATAATAATAAAAAGAGGTTACTGCTGACCAGCAAGTTGAGTTTGTAACCGAAGAAGAAACTGACTAAATAATACATTTGGATCATCGCACTGTGTGGAGCAGAAACTTGGAATCTTAGGAAGATGGAAAAGAAATACTTTGAGAGATTTGAACCGTGGTGCTGGAGATGACTTGAGAAGATCAAATGGACAGACAGGTTGACAAATGAAGTTATAAGAAGAGTGGTTGAGAAGATAAATATTTTGGAGGTTATTCTTCGGTACAAATAAAACTGGGTCAGACATATCCTTAAGAAGAACTGTACGACGTCATAGAAGGAAAGGTTGAGGAAAAGGGGAGGATTCAAATAGTGAATGACTTGAAGGAAAGAAGAAAATTCTTAGAACTGAAGGAGGAGGTGCATTGGCGGTCTAAGTTCACTAACAATAGGAACTGACCTGTCGTAAAACAGGACTCCTAATAATAATAATAATAATAATAATAATAATAATAATAATAATAATAATTTTATCCCGTCGATATGTTTAGCCAATTGAATCATTGATTACGAGCCAGCTAAAATAACATTGTAGGCTGCACTTTGGAGACACTTGTCATGATCCTAAATACCGAATGCGTTTGCACTCACTTTTAAATAGTAAGCAAAGAGTCTATAGCGAAAAAAACATGGTTGATGCATCTATTAAATAAATTGGACTTTTTATAGAATCTAAAATAACATAACTAGTGGGGAAAAAAACCTTAGATAGTTCCCATCTACACGCGCCACTAAAATTAGCCTTTCGCACAAGTGGCCACGATCAACGAGGGTACTTTCCTTTTGATCGCTGTCTTCTGACTGATATGCACTGAATTCCGAACAAGGGATGGAGCAAAGTAACCGAATCAGTTTATTTGCAACAGTTGCGCTGCCGAAACTGATGCGAAGCGAAGGCTGTTGCAACAGCGCGCACCCAAACGATAGCAGCGTTAGTCTGTAAATTAGGCATTTGACTGCGCTCAAATGTATTTCGTGTTTTAATCCGTCTCAATAGTCACTCAACTGTGATGCTGATTATTGTTAGACTGTGTTGTCTTTAACGTGATTATTTTTTTTATTTTTATTTAGCACCACGTCTTACTTCCCGTTCGGATTATACGCCTTCAACGTGATTAAATATAGTGATTAGTTGATATAGTGACTGTTTACTGTTTAGTTGATATAGTAATTAGTGTTTGTTAGATAAAGCATTCAGTTTTAATTCCAATTATTTCTGTGAGTCAAAAAAAAAAGTCTTATGGTCATTTACATTGTGTTGTAGAGTGAATTTGTAATTTCATTTTAATCTTAAACTTCTTTTAATGACTTTCATAAAAAAAATTACAATGTCACAAGGTTAATTTAAATAATACAAAAAATAGTGAATTCTGAAGCATAAAAAATTACGTTGATTTGTTCCTTTTAAATGTAAATGCTGTATTAAATTTGTTTCGTTTCATTATTTTGGCAGGAAAGATTTTTAAAATTACATCTGTTTTACATCAGGAAGGCACTGCATTCTGGTGCAGCAGAGCACATTAGTTAAAACTTAAATCAGGCGACAACACAGTCGAGTGCTGCCGCCAGCCTGCTACTAACTGTTGCATCACATCAGTTTAATTAAACTTATGTGTGGCTGCAACTGTTGCAGGCTTAACTTATTAACTTATTCCATCCCTATTCCGAACCAGAGTGCGGACAAAACTCGGTTTCCGTTCCTAGGGGTTCTGATTCCGACCCAGTGGCGGTTCATAGCTAAAATTAGTGGGGGTGCTGCTCCAGAAAATTTTTAGCCTTTGTTTTAAAATTGTGTAAAAGGGAAAAAAACATGTATAAAAAGAAAATGTATTCAGGAACTTGATAAAATCTGAACCAAAAAACATTTTTTTTTCTTACTTTAACTTAAATTGTTACAGTTCAAGCTTGATCTATTCATTTAATAATGAAATCCATTCTTCTTGTTTTAATTTGCCCAAAAAGTTCAATAATTTTATCCTTGATCTCTGGCTGACAATTGATCAATTTTTCTCCATTGAAAGTACTGCAAGCGCATTTAGTCTTTCTGTTAAATAAAAAAAACAGGAAAAAAATGAATCAAATAGAATAGCTGGAAGCAGAATAATAATCTAACTCTACACTCTTCTAGACTTTATCACATTCAAGAATATGGTACAGGGTTTTTATGCACAACACACACCGCGTAAAAAAAATCCTTCCACCATCACGCCAAAGCCGGAACTGCGAGGGCTACAGTGCTCTATCTACCTGGCAGTCCCACCTTCCTCCCCACTCCCCTCTTATGTACGCATACGAACAACAGTCAAACACCACGTCAGTGGCATTGTGAAGCGCACAATTCCACACAAATATTTTTTATTTTTTTCATAAACTGGGGATGGCTACTGAAGTACTGACATTAAGCTTAAGGAATATACATTGTACTACAAAAATAAAGAAAAAAGGACTTATAATATTAAATGCTATCAATAATATAAAGTGAAAATGGGGGGTGCTGCAGTTCCGCAGTGCCTATACACGAGCCACCACTGTTCCGACCGTTCCTATCTGATTCGGTTTGTGGCAAGCTAGTCTTCACCTTTCATTCAGGGGAGGGAGCTCCACGGGCGATGAGCACGGTAGGTTTCTTAGGCGATTGCTCTCTAATAAAATGATAGGAAAACTGCTATACTTATTTGGTGTTCACGTCTGTCCGGATTTATTCACTTAGTTGGAAAGTGTTTTGTTCATATTTACTCAACCAAATCAAATTCAAGTTTTAAAAGATCATTGAAATTTCACAAAACATTACAAACTAGACTGGTTATTCAGATTTGGACAGACTGACAAATAAATTGTTTTTATTGCACAATGAGCTGTCTAGTTTTCTATGTTATTTAGTATTTTAATGTAAAATTATGTATTAAAAATTTGTAACTACTCTTTGTTGGTAAATTTTATTCCTAACCTTTTTTCATAATTTAAGTTAAAAAACAATATTTGGATATTTTTAACTCAAAACCTAATAAGTACCTATGTTCAAGAGTATTTATATATTTCGTTCCAATCCAAGCAATCTCTTAGAACAAAATAACTAACTAATTTTGTCTGTGATTTCAAAACAATACACCCGTCTCGGTGGCGAAGTTGGCTAACTAACGCGCTTGTCGTGTTGAGCTCGACTGCTGAGGACGGGGAGATCGAGGTTCGAATCTCGGTCAGGTGAACTGGGGGTGGTTTTAGGGGTGGTTTTTCCTAAATGATTTTCCACTCCCCCTCCACGCAAATGCGGGTTCACTTCCTCTAATTCAACATTCCCAATCCATTAGAGTAATTAGTACTTAAAAACGTATAACCCGAACGGGTAGTAAGACGTGGTGCTAAATATTATTATTATTATTATTATTCAAAACAATACTTTACCAAAGTACGTTGTACCTAATCAAATTAATCTATAACCAAAAATACTTTCATTAATGTTCGGCATTTAACTAAAAGTCGAGGGCAGTGATGCAAAATAATCAACAGTGAGTCATAACGAGTAAACATGGAGAACTATATGATGTTGCTTCATCATAATCAGGATAATAACTTTTAAAAATTCTTCAGTATCAACTGGGTTAGAGCTTAGAAGTTTTCGCAAACAGTAATAGATACGGTACATTTTTGTTCTCAGAAAAATAACGAAAAAGGACCCCGTTCACATGCAAGTATGAACACCTACATTCATAACACTGGGTTTCTCATCCAGTTGAGAAAAACGCTAAAAACAATAATATACTGAGGGAGAAAATGTTTACCTTGAGTTTCCTACGAATGGACATTTAGAACTATATTTAGAAGATACAAACAGATTTTATGCGGTTAATATTGGTAGCATTTTACTATATTATTAAGATGCATTCTTAGGTATTGCTAATATCCATCAAAAGTGACGGATGTAGATCACAATCATGACTTGACGTACGCGTATGTAAAAGTAGATCTAGTATACATTTTTATAGCTGTTAGATATATCTATTTGTAAGAATTAAGATGAACAAGTTTATGAGCCTTGGATCTTGTACACACTCATTTAATACCCTACTAGTCTCTACTCATACCATTAGTTGTTAATAATCTGGGGGTTGTTGATTATAACTTCACGACTTACTACTCTTTCGGGCAACACGCATTTAAATTACAGTAAAGTGGTACGGATGAAGAAAGTTATAATGTAAAATTAGTGTACCCGAACTTGCGTGAAGGGATAGTGGGAAGCCATTAGGCAGATTTGAACTCTATAAACATCCCTTTGCCGATAACTCATGCTAAATAAACCTGACATGTATGTCCCTCTGTCTTTAGGCTTGTCTTTCAGCACCACGTCATATCACCTATTCGGACTATATGCCTTAAATGTGAGTTTGAAATCTTAGAGAAAAAACAAAAAAAAAGCGGGAAAATGTTGGGGGTAAATAAACAAACAAAAATGTATACGTACTTTGTTGCGCCGGACACACGGATAAAGGCATCATTTCCATCTTGTCAAGTTTGACATTGACGGGGAATTTGAGTTTTGAAACCCGGCCGGATGTAATTGAGTTGTTTTTCCTTAATATTTTCCAACTATATTTTTTACACAAATTCGGCTACATTAGTTAATATAAATGTTACCCCGTTACCATTATCTTATGTTGATTATTAAATGTAACTAATACAATTAAATGTTTGATTTCTGAATATACAAAGTATTTCATTTGATTAATTATTACAGAATTCATTTGATTGTGGAGGGTCAAATTATACTATGTTAAGTTACTGATAGCACTGTAATTAAAATTATTGACAACACTTAAATAATCAACTATAGTTATTTTCATGACATTAATAGAAAGTAGATTGGTGATACTAGACTACTTTACTATATTTTGTACATAAATACAGAACATATTTTATATTATTAAGTATTATTGAGTAACATAAAATCGTTAGTAGTCTTATGAAACAGAAAATAATAATTGTCAAACTAAATTAAAATGAGTTCAGCGGTTGGCTCTAAACTTAGTTTATTTTTTCTCTTTTGCTTGGTAATTCTCTTTGAATCTGTAAGTATTTAATCTATTACACTTTCATGTTCAATTTCTGTTAATTGGAGTATTTAAGTTGGGTTTTTTTTCCACTGAGCACTACCACACGTTCGGGCTATTACTCTTTTGATTACGCTAGTGGGGTAGGGATAGAGAAGGTAGAATTTTTGAATAAATGTGTTTGCGTGTAGCGAAAGGGAATTTATTTTAAGGAAAACCACTCTCAGTGCATCCGCTCAGGATTCAAACCTCGGCCTCCCAACCACTGGCAAATCTAACCAAACGAACTCGCAAGTACACCAACGGAGGCATGTATAACTAAACCATAATAGCATTTATAATTATTCTAGTTATATTCATTTATAATTATTGTTAATAATAGGCCTATTTTTTTAAGGCTGCAAAAGTGTAAGCTTGCACAGTCAAACAATGATCTCTTATTTCACTATCACGTTTCAAACTTTGCATCTAACAACCCAAGACAGACCAAATACATAATGCTTATGTTAGTTAATGTGTTTCAGATATTAATGAATGCAACTTCTATTGACAGCAAAGATCAAGGAAATAACATTGCTGAAATCATGGAAATTGTGCAAACCCAAATAAACTTCTATACACAAATCATACCGAAATTTAACGCTTTCTTTAAACTTGGTTTAGCTAAATATAAGACCCTCCAAGCCCATTACAATCTTGTAGCCCAGACTCTCGGGCCAAATGGTTCGTTAGATGTAGCCCTAGCATTGGCCGAAATAAATCACCAAAGGTTTAGCACGCAAGGTAAACTTTTACGTGGCGTACTAACTTACCTAATGAACGATGCAACAATGTCACAAGACATAAGAAGATCTATTTCTGCTGTGTTGCCATATTTGATTTTAGATATATCTCCAGGGAGTGATCCTATCTAACTTTAGTGAGGAACAGTTTGTTTTTCTTGCTTTTGTGCAATAAACTACAGTAGGCCTACGATTTAGATAGAAAGGAAATTTTTGACCATTATTATAAAAACAACCTACTAAAAATGCTTTTTTTTTTGTATATAGGTATTCATGTAGTCTGCAACTGTAACTTTTCATAAATACTATCAATATCTATAGATTATGTCAAATTTTATCATTGTTAATTGTGTGGCATATTAATGCTGATTGATAAGTATACGCGTTAGCATACCCTCTCCCCACTCCTTTTACGGGGATGGTTGATGAGACCGCCTCCAGGCGTCGTGGGCATAGGAAAAAAGAGTCGTGCCGTTGCCTGGTGGTAAGTCGGGGTTTTTGGGGAGGGGGGAGGTGCATTGACGGACGAACAACCGAGACATCACATACATACACATACTATCAGGTTGATATTGGTGTAGAACACTATGTACAAAAACATTCCTCGTTGTTTGAAAGTGATAAATAAAAGCTGGATGAATCTTTCTTGGTCTTTGTTGAGTTTAATTTCACTATCAAATAAATAGCGCCATTTGATTCATCCAGCACAAGGACATGCAGGATAACTTGTTCGAGGCGTTACAATTTTAAAAAAAAGAAAAAAAAATATCTGTACCCAAATCCTACTAAAGCTTATTTAATAAACAATTTAATGATTTTTGAAAAATAATTCAGTTTGTGAATCAGCGAGGCTCAAGAAGAGAAATAATTAGAAGGGGATGTTAGCATTAATTATTATGTAAATTCCAGTTGATTTCTTTCAATGGCTTATTCTTTGAAATTATATTGGAATTGGAGCTAGTTGATTTGTTTAAAAGCTATGTAGGCCTAAACCCTATATAATATGAAGTTATGTTTTTTTTATGTCAACCAGAAGGATTATTATATTCTCAACAGTTCCACCGTCACCTGTAAAGCTTAGGCAGCACTGAAGAGTCGTGCTAGTGAAATGAGGAGTGGTAGTTTGTCAGTGGTTTGTGGTATTTTTACTGTTCAATTTAAATCTATTATAAATAATAATTTGAGTTTCCTTACGTAGTTAAATCACCTGAAAAAACCCCACTAAGTATGCCTATACAGTTTAAAACCTCTCGCCCCAATAATAAAAGACTTAGTGTTTGTTTGTGACAAAATTAATCATTTATATTAATTGTGTATTGTTGCAGTTTCTAAGAGAATTAGTTTGTGTAGCAAAATTTTACGTTTACACTGATATGAAATGTGTTTTAAAATGTTATCCACGCATTATTTAATTCAAGTACGAACTTCAAACATGCCTCGTAATTAATATTTAGAAATTTATTCAAATAAGTATAAACTACTTTAAATTTATCAGGTTCTTAAAAATTGTTGTAACGATCAGTTTAGAACACTATTTCAGCCATTTCTAATCTACATTAGAATGAAAAACATCCCCAGTAATATATATAGCTGAATTACAAATATTTAAACTTTTTTATAAATTCTACTATGCACACTCTTTTGGTAAATTGTCAGCTTTCGCGGAATGAAAACCCCGGAAAAATGGAAGCCCAAGAAAAAAGCCAAAGGTTTGTCAGATGTATCGCAAACACTTGATCAACATAGAAATAATTTAACAGGATCACAGGGATTAGAGAACTCAACGCAAGGACAAAATGCCCGGGTAAATTCGGAAAATGACAACTTGAGCGGCCACCACTCCCAAAGACATGATGACATCGTTTGTGACTCACATCTCGAGATTGAGACCACAAAGAAACACGGCGAGGAAACGAACAGGGAAAAGAATATGGAGTATATCCTCCAACCATGTGTATCCAGGGAAAAAATCAAGCAAGCAAAGTATCTTTGGGATCTTCGCTGGAGTCGGTGGTGGGGGTACAACTGGCGTCGCAAGAGAAATGAAATCGTTAGACGCAAACGTGTTATTATAAGTTTGGAAAAGCCTGCAGGGATTATAAACGAGACATCACTTCGTGATGTAAATATCTTCGATGACGCGTCAATCGATCAAGAAACTTGCCCTTTCTACGATGGGGAATCGGGATGTTCTGGGAATGACTCCTCGAGTCATACTCAGAAGACGAGTTCCAGTCGACATGACTCGAAATTTAGGTTTAAATCTTTGGGAAGAATCCTACACATTCTGTCAGCGCAGCGAACTTCTTTTATTTATGTCAAACGGATGATAACTCTGAAAAATATAAAATTGTTGACTAAGAAATTTCGATCTTGGGTTGGAAAGTTAAGCACCAAACATGATGCTCATGGAGATTGTCCTCAACCTTTATATTCTCTTATTCAATTCCCATCCGACGAGGTAGAACTGAAAGCTGTGACGTTTTCTAAGGAGGTCCACAGCCATGGCGATGAAGTATTTATGCCACCGTTTGGTTCTGATGGTTCAAGAGTAGGGCAATGCAAGAAACATCCTTATTTTTGCTCGTGTGCCAATGCTCCAGAGTATGGTCCCTGGGTTCAAGTCAAGCCTCTGAAATCACATTTCGATATACTCCTTGGAAAGGAACCATCACCTAAAATACTTTTTGATAAAAAAATCGGAAAAAAACCTTCACCCAAAAGTTCTTTAGAATACCTAGCATTAAGACTACAGTATCTTAGGAATATAGATTGTTACACAAAAGAAATTAACAATATAACAAAATTTCCATTTGAGCCTACAGAAAAAACACATTTTATTTATAAGAAAGCAGAAAAGCTAGGATATGAAAATATGTTTGGAGATTATATATTGGATATAAACTCCCCGTTTAGAGTTACTCAGGTTTATCACTCCTCGGTTAGTAAAATGGTTTCGAAAGAAAAGTCAAAACATTCCCCTGTAGCAACTGAAATACCAAGTTCTTCCAAAAAAACCTTAAATAACACAAAATCAAATCAACGCAAATCAATTCATCAGTATAAACCTAATTCCGAATCACAAAACACTCAAGATCAATCCAGTACTTCTTACTGCATGGATTATCTGGGTTCTAAATTTGGAAGACCACCCTCACCAGTCCAAAAAGACCACCCCGCAGCGTCTAATCGTTTCCCAAAGTACCGTCAACAGTTATATTGCTCTACATATGACGCGAGGAAGACCCGCTGCTCTCATAAGGCTCCTCCTTTTGTAACCGCGCCCGTGACTCCTAACAACCCAATACCCCTTCACACCTTGAACACCCCAAGCTTATGTGGTGCCTGTTCAAAGGCTCATAGAACCATATCCAATGGTTCAGAGTTCAGCCTCGTCACAACTGGATACTCCTCGTCACAACTACTTTCACTATCTACCCAGTTGAATGCATTAAACAGGAAATATTCCTTAATTAAAAACACGTTGACGAATGAAAGAAATTACAGAAATGTTCCTTATTCCTCGCTTTCAATACCAATGCCATACCAATATCCTAGCTATGATGTAATTCAAAAGAAAAAAAGTTCAAGAAGTTATTATACTCCCCATATACTTCCTTCATATACTACAGCTTACAAGAAAGAACTTCTGGCAATACCTGGTAAAATATATAGGCCTTCGTATAATTTTTCTAGCGTGCCACATAAGCCGTGTGGGTACAAGAGATGTTCATCACTGTCACAAAAAACACATTCCGCCCGCACCCATTTTAGTTATCCAAATACTTCAAGCAGTGATCCCGATTATCATGCTATGTTTCAGCTGCCAGAATACTGGCGAAAACCCCGTTCTTTATATCATGATAAAATCAATTCACAAGCACAAACAAATATTCCTTATGAGTCTAATTCATACTTTCCTTTGGGGATAAAAAATGTATCAACTCAAACACAAAAAAGTGCAGGACCTGTGACAAAATTAGATTTTAACTTTGAAACAGAACATAAGAAAACACCTTTGCTAAAAAAAATACCAATTAATTTTTCTCATATGCCAACAGAAGAAAATCGAGAAGAAGCACCTTTAATAAAAAAAAAGTTACAGTGTGTTTGTTTTCAGCCTTATTCTAAGAGAAAACGTCAAGAAGAAATAGCTATCCAATTTCATTCTAAAAAGGGGAAACACACAGAAGAATTTGAAGAACTAACAAAAAAAATGTGTAGTAAGGATTATTTTACAACGGAGAAACCCCCAAAAGAAATACCCCTAGCCAAAGAAATGACAAAACACTTTTGTAGTTTGTCTTACTCTACGTGTGAACCTCAAGAAGAAGAGCCTAATCAATCTTATCCTACAGCAGAAAATAATCCAAAAGAAATACTTATTTTGGAAGAATTGTCAAAAGAAATGTATGCCACTTATCTAACAAAAGAAAAAGACACAGAAAATATAATTTCTTTTGAAGAATTGCCAAAAAATATGTATGCTACTTATCTGACAAAAGAAAACGCCACAGAAAAAATACTTATCTTAGAAAAAATGCCAAAAGATTTATATAGTGTGGCTTATTTGACAACAGAAAAACCCCCAGAACAAATAGTTATCATTGAAGAATTGCCCCAAAAAATGTCTAGAGTAAGTTATTTTATAGTGGAGAAACTTTCAGAAGAAACCCCACCGGCACGAGAAATGGAAAAACATTTCTGTAGTCTGCTTTATTCTACGAGTGGTCATCAAGAAGAAATATCTAGCCAACCTCATTCTAAAACGGAAATAACCAAAGAAATTTCAAGTGAAGGTTATTTGACAGCAGTTGAACAATCCGAAGATCAACTAGCTACAGAAGAATTGACAAAAGGAATATATAATAGATCTTATTTTGTAACGGGGAAGCATTCAGAAGAAACATCATCTATAAATGAAATGGCAACAAATTTTTGTAGTCTTCCTTACTCCACGAGTGATCATCAAAAAGAAACGCCAGGAATATATTCTAGTCAACGAGATTTTATAACAAAGTTCTGTAATACCGACAATTTGGGTGTTTTAAAAAAAATAATGTATGGGGAAGAAAGTAATGTAGAACACAAGACGTGTCTCAATAGAAACATTGAAACCCCTTTTCCACCTCTGTTACATAAAACTAATTTTATAAATGAAGTTAACTATTGCTTAAAGAAGCCTGATTTAATGGAAAATTCTAGCTTTGGGCAAATATCTAGGTCTAAAAAATGTGTTTTTTCAAAAGAAATATACACGATGCCGTACGAAGAATCTAGCCCAGTTGTTTACGTACTACAGTCATCTTCAGTTTATCCAGCCACATTGCCTCTCCCTGATACTCAGAAAGAATTTATAAATGACGTTACACAAATGGTAGATATGTGTGAATGTTATAATCCAAATTGTTTATTATCGACAGTACCTCCAAACACAAATTCATTTACAAACAGCAGCCAAAAAAATATTGAAACACAAACAAGCATACTCCCTATTATTTATTCTGAAACATCGACTGATCACCATATTCGTTCATTTGAGTCTCCTATAAAGCTTTCCGAACCTGTTTTACTCTACAATGTCATCAGTGACAAAGCATCGTTTCCTCCAAACATTTCACAACAGGATGAGATCGTAATTTCGAGTGCCATGTATGAATCTGAATCTTCCCTAAGTATTGAGCCTGTGCAGTGGTACCTGGAAGATCCCCTTCCTGACGTAGAATCACTATTGGTTGCTGTTCCTGATCCACCTTTCTACGTATCTCCCCCAGATACAGCTCGAAGTCCACCCACCACTATCATACCAATGGAACGAGCGATGCAACCAGGCAAAAAGGTCACGATTGTTGCACCAGAAAGTAAAGTAAATAACTATCATGTCAAGAAAGTTCCCCTTAGAGACAAACAGCTCACCAAACAACCTTCACCATTCACACTATTGTGTCTACCCGTTGCTAACAAGCCCCTTCGTCCATTTCGATGGCATAAGGCCAGGCAAGTTGACTCAGAAGAGATGTTGTCTACACCTAAAAAGCTTGTCATAAAGAAAGGTGAGCAAACAAAAAAAAGTCACTCAAATAATAAAAGTACACATATGAAATGAGTAACAAGCACCAGAACAATGTTTATTATAATATAACTGAATTAAATTGTTATGTGTTCAATAAAATATTTTTCATTAGTGTTTATTGTAAATAATATCAACTATATGTTTTACTATTTAATAGATTTTTAATAAACGACTTGACTTTCATGTGAGTGAGTGAGTGATAACTGATAGTAGATAAAGTGATGTGTTAAAATCGGCAGTAGATTGAAAATAGTTTGTATTGTCTTAAAATTGTAAACAAAATTTTCATTACCAGTATATATATTTTAATATTTTTTCCTTAATTAGTTGTTATAATAAATAGGGATTATAAGGAGAGGGAGGGAGGGTGTTTATTTGTTGACAATAAATGGTGGAGACGATTCATCCACAAAATAAATCAAGAAACATTTGTGTTTACTCAGTTTATTAGACAGAAAAATAAATTATTGATGACTAACTTTCTTTCTATTAGGCCTATCCCTGCTCCACAGTCAGACAGTGAGATAAGATGATGACTCACTTCCTTTTCATTTTACCCTCTCCACATTATTTAGTTTCATTTCTTTGAATGTCTGCCCAGTTTCAATTTGATCTTTAAGGGGCCCTTGTCTATCCAGTATAAATTTATCCAGAAATTTACTTTTTTCTCATAGTAGTTGAGTTTAATTTGTGATTTTAATCTTATTTTAAGTGTAATAAATGGCTGCAAGGGGCTGTCTTAATTCATCTGGCAGTTTTTCTTACATTTGTGGAAACTTTGTAGCGAAGAAACAGCAAAAAAATTACAGATTTTGTTAAAATGTGTACTTTGCATATTACGGCGTGAAACTTGGTGACCAGGATAAGCTGTGCACCCCACATAAAGTGTGTTGTATTTGTGTAGAAGAACTCAGACAGTGGTCTAAAGCTAAGATAAAATCTTTCCGTTTTGGGATTCCAATGATTTGGAGGGAACCCTTAAGTCACAGTGATGACTGCTACTTTTGTTCGTGTAACGTGCAGGGATTCAATCTAAAGAAAAAGAATAACTTTTTATATCCAAATCTCTCATCGGCTATAGGCCCTGTATCTCATGGTCGAGGAATACCTGTAACTAGACCTCCAGACAAATTAGAAGAGACACCCAATGATTCTGATTAAGAATATCGGGATTTTGATGAAGATTTTCAAGATTTTTCGGACAGCACCAAGCCCCAACTTTTTCCACAGATCGAGTTAAACGATTTAATCAGAGGCTTGAGTCTTCCTAAAGATTCTTCAGAACGATTCGGCTCTAGATTAAAGGCAAATAGCTTATTGGCTCATGGTACCTCTTTCTCATGGTTCATAAATAGAGAAAAAGATTTAATTAGATACTTTTCTCAAGATGGTGACTTGGCTTACTGTAGCGATGTCCCTGGACTGATGGCGAAGTTTAACATACAGTATGAAATGAACGAGTGGAAGCTTTTTTATTGATTCATCGAAAAGATGCCACAAAACAGTGCTTCTCAATAATGGTAATAAATATGCTTCAGTACTAGTAGGGCATTCTGTGTATTTGAATTAATGCTACGAGGATTTAGCACCTTAATTCTCATCAAACTGAACTAAAAAGAGCACGAATGAACGATATGCGGCGATCTTAAGGTACTTTCCATGCTTCTTGAACAGCAGGGAGGAAACACTAAGTACCTCTGCTTCTTGTGTGAATGCGATAACCGAGATAGGAGGTAACACTGGATCAAAAAATAGTGGACGCTTAAGACTGCATTAGAACCTGGGAGCAAAAATGTAACACAGGAAACTTTAGTTGTTCCCAGAAAGTCCTCCTTTCTCCCCTTCATAATCAAGCTTGGTTTAATGAATCCATTTGTAAAGGCTTTGTCGAAAGAAGGAGAGTATTTTAAAAACTTATGTAAAAAGTTTTCGTGGTTTTCAGAAGCGAAACTGAAAGAAGGTGTTTTTGTCAGCCCAGATATTCGTAAACTTCTGAAAGATGAAGTTTTTAAAACTAAAATGGAAATTATTAAAAAATAGGCCTGGAAAGCTTTCAAAGAAGTTGTAAGAACATTTATTGTAAATTATAAGGACCCCAACTCCAAGTGTATTGCGGGAAGCATGCTCATGAAATTCAAAGACTTGGGTTATTCGATAAGTTTGAAAGTACACTTCCTGAATTCTCATTTGGACTATTTTCCTGAAAATCTTGGTGCTGTAAGTGAAGAGCAGGGGGAAAGATTCCATCAAGATATCAAGGAGATGGAACACAACCACTAGGGTAGATGGATTATCAACATGATGGTGGAATACTGTTGGATGTTACACAGAGAAGAGCCAAAGGTCGTCTACAAAAGAAAAAGTTTGAAAAGAAGAATTGAGGGTAAAATAAAAATGCAGTATAAGTACTTATAAAACCAAGTAAGTGTTGAGAATGGTTTTCCATCAATAGTTTTGTAAATAAAAGTATATATATAACTTATTAACTAGTATGTATAAAATAGGCTCTTTTTTCTATATTTTAATATGCATTTTGTGAAAAATCCCTGCGTAGTAGAGAAAAATATAGGCTATATTTGAAATCAGCATACCAAAAAGTACAAGAATCACTCATTACATCGCAGACTATTTTCAATTACCCAAATTTTGCAGGCCTGTGTTACTGATGATTAAATTTCATTATAACATAAGGACACTAAATATTATTTATTCTCCTGGAAAAACAATTTCCTTAATCAAAATTTTCATAACATTTAAAATAACCCACTAACAAAACATTTATATGAGTCAAATGATCAAATAATCCTTCATATCATATTAAAATTTGAGTACAATACTAGTTAAATACAAAAGTAAAAAAAAATGAAAATTTTAAAACTCCATTAAAATAACAAGTTAAAACACAGTTTTCATTTCTTATTTCTAATAAAAATCAAACTACTTATCCTATATAAAAAAAAGTAATTAAGAACTTCTCCCGTAAAATTGTGTAGCATTACTATTGTACTGTGATTTTTCTATACTGAGATTGTGTGGCATCTCACTACACGTGAAGGAATTTGAAGATCCAATCGTATAACTATTGAATATTAGGTTAGTACTTGCCAATTGTTCACAAATTATTATATTAGAAGTAATTTGATTAAATAAACCCTTGCTTAAAATGTTAGTATCAAAGTTTTGGCATAATTAGCTTGAGAGTATTCCATCTTTTCCAACTTTTTTTGCAACGTTAATTCAAACTGCTTCTTGTTCAGTAGTTTCGGTACTATTTCTCTCTAGAGCACGCTGACAAACTTTCATAAATTCCATGTTTGATTTCATATTTTCCACTGCCTTCGTTTTGGTATTTTTTGGTGTTGCAAAAATGTCTTTATTGGTTGTACTTGGCTCAAGTTCTGAAATCTTTTTTCTATTCTTTCAGTTTACTAAAAGCAAAGAAGAATGGTTACATATAGCCCAATGGTTTGAGGAAAAATTGAATTTTATAATTTGTGGAGGAGCTCTCGATGGAAAACACATTCGCATAGTTCAATCTCCAAACACCGGATCATGGTACTATAACTACATTTTTTTTTTTACAGAATTGTATTAAAGGCCCGTGTTAATGCAGATTATGAATTTATTTTCATTGATATAGGAAAAAATGTCTGTTTGACGGTGGTGTCATTGAATATACCGAATTTAATAGAAGGCTTAAATCTGGTAATCTAAATCTACCAACGGTCTCGGAAATGACAAATGTACTTAATTTCGTTTTTGTTGAAGATGAAATATTTTAATGTACAAGCCTCTTAAAAACTTTTCCTCGAAAAAAAGTAAGCTATGAACGGCGCACATGTTTAACAAAACAATCTTCAACTTATGTAACACCAATGACATGGATAGTAATACTAATCAGAGATTATACTAATATGGATACAATATAGGGTGGCTGGCGTAGGGAAGTAACTAATTTACAGAATTTACATCAACTAAGGCCAAGAAATTTAAATGCAGAGGCTGTACATAACGGAAATAATAATATAACATATTTTAATAATGATGGTAGTGTACCTGGGTAAGATAATATGTTAAAAAGAGGCGTTGTATAATTTATAGAAAGAATAAAATCGAAATAATACAAGAACTTATTTTTTCACTTTCCTGACAACAAGCTTCCTGACTGATTTCTTGCTCGGTAGCAATCTCATCATCCTGTCCTGACAAATTATCGTTTGTATCGATATAACTAAGACTGTTTGTTGTTTCTTTTTGGTCTTTAGTAAACAACAGTAAATAAAGATATCAAAGGCTTAGTGTATGCACATCTTTTTCATCAGAACCGCTCCTTCTTGATTCCATCATTTTTTTTTTAGTCCCTTGCGAAAAGAACCGCGCATCCTTTGAATTGTTTTCAGCACGAAGTCTTTGTTTGCGTTTTGACAAACATCACTTCGACAAAAAGCTATTAATTTCTCATATGCTCAGTTGTTAATATGTATCTTCTGGTAGTCATCACATTTAATTTTCCATTCTATATTAGCCCTTGACCAAGACATGTTTAAAAAAATGTAAATAACACGAGAACTCTAGAACTAACGTGTGAAGTG
The DNA here is from genome assembly GCA_901482245.1 of Timema douglasi. Taxonomy (NCBI): domain Eukaryota; kingdom Metazoa; phylum Arthropoda; class Insecta; order Phasmatodea; family Timematidae; genus Timema; species Timema douglasi. The sequence continues at coordinate 62,041 of CABEEJ010003682.1, forward strand.
TCAAATAAGATATTAGAGTGGCTGTGTAAATGTGATGCAATTTTAGACTTGCAGTTCAAACATGTGAGCCGAGAACAAGCTACGGGTATGTCCTTGAACTTAGTATTTAGACGCGTAGATTTAATGTGCGTGTTTTGAGCGTACGCTTCAAAACTGTCGCAACAAAAAAAGTCAGTGTGTGTGTCCACATGTAGTGTAACCATGTTAAATTTGTATTTCAATATTAAACTACGATTTTTTCACATGAACATTTTTTAGGCACTTAAGCCAAATCTAAAGCATCAAAGTTTTACCTATAATTTTTTGTAAACTTAAAAATAAAGTACATTCGTTCTAACTTTCATTCATGATTATTTATAATATTTGTATCTTTATAAGTCATATATTATTTTTAGCCATATAAGGTTGGTTTTGTTTTAAACACCTATTTTTTCTTATCAAAATGTGTTATATATAACCACCCGCGTCAGTGGCGTAATTGGCTAACGCGCTTGCCGTGCTGAGCTCGACTGCTGAGGACAGGTAGATCGAGGTTCGAATCTTGGTCGGGTGAACTGGGGGTGGTTTTTCCTAAATGGTTTTCCACTCTCCCTCCACGCAAATGCGGGTTCACTTCCTCTAATTCAACCTTACCAATTCCTAATCCATTAGAGGAATTAGTACTTAAAGCGCATAACCCGAACGGGTAGTAAGACGCGGTGCTAAATATTAATTGTTTTATATATATATATATAATTTCATCTCATTAGCAAAGCCATTATATACATATATAATTTCATCTCATTTGCAAGCCATTTTATATATAGTATTTTTAAGTCACCCCAACCATTATAAGAATTGTTACCTGTATAATATCTGATACATTGAGACAACAGTGAGAACTCTTGCAGTAGGCAGCTACAGGAGGCTGGGTTCGACTCAAAGGTGAGTGCTTGGTTGTGTAAAATATATTTTTGTTTAGGAGAATGGCAAGGCAAGATGATTGTGCCATTTTGTGTACTGGCAAAACATTGAGGATACTCCAAAATATTTTTAATATTATTAGTTTATATTTCATATTTTCAAATTACTTTTAAAAGAAATAGGTTTGCTATGGTATTCATGACAAGAATAAAATCAAAACCAATTAAAAATAGAATTTTATTTAATAGTACAAAGCTTAAATTTAGTTAAATTCAAGTTTCAAAATATACAGTTTAATATATAATGGTTTTAGAATTAAACCTATATTTTTAGACACATTATCTAGTAGTGAAAAGATGTTACATTATTTACTATTAATAAAAAACAATCGATTTAAGTAAGACGTGATAAACTTTGTTTAGTTATAAATAAATGTATTTTTCCTATTAATTCTGCACTGTACGCTATACACCATTTCCTATTAATTATGAGCTATGCATGAATATAAACCCAGCCTAAGCACGGTGCCTATAACATTTTCTTAAGTTTAGAAGATATTCTGTGAATTGTAGTAGCTATTTCAAGAGTTCCTTCTGCTTAGTTTAGAATTAGACGACTAGATGGCTGAAATAATCTCAAATTGCAAACAACCAGATTCGTGAGTAGATTAATCTGTGTTCTATGAGATTACTGGGAACTGTGCTTTTATCAATCTCTCTTTACTTTGCTCTTTGGTGAGCAAAAACTTTTTCTATCGTTTAATATCAACCGTAATTATGACTAAAATACGCAAACAAAAGAAAAAGAAGAGTTTTAGATATGGTGTGAATAGAAAAAAATTGAGAAGCAGACAAAGAAAATTGCCCTCAATTGATTGGTAAGAGGTTAAAAAAAAATTAATGCTTATATGATAATACTTATTTTCTCCTCGTGGGTTCCATTTCTAGTGGTGGACACTATTGGATTTTGCTATAATTTTATTTAATATTCTACTTAAGATTTGTAATTGTAATTTATCTACATTTTTTTAAATAGAAAAACACTAGCTTTTAATCTATTACCATTTGGTTTATGATTGAAACAAAGTATTAAAAATAGATAGGCTAAGCTTACAATTGACATTTATTTAATAGGGGAGATGGTAATTATTATGGCCCGTCTACAACCATACGCACCCGCTTGTCGGACTCGCAACTACGCAATAACGTAATTTTGTCTGTCTACAATAGCTTACGCAAACACAATTGTCTGTCGGACCAGCTTGCCGGGAGGAGATGAACATTGTCCATCTCTTGTGTTTATGTATTTGCGTTGGCTTGCATTCAGCCAATCAAAAAACATATGGATGGACTACTAAAATTAAATAATTTGAAGTTATTTGGTCTATGACAAAAACGCTTGGAAATGTATAGTAATTAATACAGGATTTTCAATTAAAATCATGTGTATTTAACCATTTAAATATTTTTTAAATATTTATTTCTTATTTGAAAACATTAATATGAATTTGACTTTTATAGTCCTGTTTACTGTTTGTTCCCATTGGTTGAAATTACGTTTTATGACTTCATTGTAGACAGTCTATTTTGTATTTAATAAAAGCGTAATTACGAGTGCATTTGCGATTGCGTAGTTGCGAGTCCGACAAGCGGGTATGTTGGTTGTAGACTGGCCTTTATCGTTGACACCTTAAACTCAAATTCGTTTCTGGTTATGATTATTGAATATATAAGCGTAAAACTTGCAATCCTAAGTTTTTAATAGATTAAATATTTCGTAAATATTGATTCATAATGTGAGAGGTACATTATAGTTAGTTTTCCTTCCCTGGGGGTAGCGAGTAGCCACTAAGTTTCATCGGTACACTCCCATTGGTGTTAATTCAAACAAGGTGAAAAGGGTAGGGAAGAAATTACAGATAAGTTGCGGTCCATCTAAGAAATTAAGAGGGGTTGGGTCAAGAAAAACTGTTACTTGTGCTCAAAATGTAGATGGTCTTTCTTGTTTCATATGTAATCTCTATAGAAATCTGGTTCAAATTATAATTTAAATACCGGTATGTTTAATATGTTTTAAGTATGTATGCCTAATAATTAATTTGTGAAATTTAAACAGTACACTCCAGTACAATAGGCCTATATTAAATAACCATCAAAAATTAACTCTTTAAAAGTTTAATTAACTAATATTTATGCTTTACCATTATATTTTTAATGGTCAGTTCTAGTTTAAAAATTGAGCATAACAAATTACAATTAGGTTGAGTCTTTTCAAGGTAATAATAATATTTAGCACTGAGGATTTTTATGATGGACACTTGGGTATACTTTATTAAAATTATGATTTTTGTGGTGGACACTCATTTTTCACAAGATGGACATTATGGAAAACCTACACATCCAAAAAACTATTCTGAGCAGCAACAGAATTTTTAATGAGCAAACTAATTTTGAAACTCAATCCCTTTTTAACACAGTTAGAAAATTACCTCAACACGTCAAATTAAAAAGTAATCCCCATTCCAACAATTATAGCTCTATCTCTATCACAATTAAAACTTATTCGAACCATGATCAAAAAGATTAATACTGTAAATTCATATGCCTCATTTTAATTCAATTCCAAATTATTTGAAAAAAATTAACAATAATATACATAGCTATCTTACTCATCAAATAAATTACACTATGTTATACTAGCAACAAACACATTTCATTTATCAATTGTTTTATTTTATTTCTTCATGTTGGTAGCTTACCACTTATTGTTGTTAATTTAAGTGATTATTTATTTAATATCTTATATATTATAATTTCTCTTTACTATTGACATTTCTAATGTTTAGCTTTATTAAACTTACAATTATTTTATTGACAGCTATACAATATTTCACAATACATTGGTTTACCTCAGACCTGAAATGGTGTAACATAACACCAAAACATGTCATCAATCATCATAGATGACTAAAGATCTAAATAAGGAGAAGAGAATAAAAGAATAACCAAGAAAATTTAATTCTAACCCTTCATGTTTTAACCTATAACATTATTTAATAATTAAATGATTGACATAGAGAATATACAAAACAAAATTTTGTATATTCTCTATGTATAAAACTATTCCTCTAAGACAAAATAATATATATCAGCATAATTTTTTAAACACATTACTGTAATAATTCTTTTGACTGAAATTTTAGACAGTAAATGCTAATAAAGATTGGGCCTACATTTTCTAGTAGGCCTATTATTGGGGTTTTAGTGATCTTTCCTTTCCCTAAATTTAACCATGCTTGATTATTGCAAATAGGCGTACCCCGGTATGCTTAAAATTGGCACATGCTCTAGGAGTAGGAAAATCTTTTTCTAAATTGTCCATATTTTATGGCCTCATTAATTTTTATGGGACAAGGTATATATTTTGTAAAAGTAAAACACATAATGCCTCAGGGATTTTGTTTTTTAGCGCCCCAATCAAAAAGGAGTGGGAGAAGAGCAAGTCAGCGGTAAGAAACATTGAGGAGATGGGTCTTGTGTATGATCCCAATATAACATTCAAGATCCCCAGGACCAAAGAGCTAATCAAGCCGACAGCGGAAGAGCAAGATGATGATGATATGATTGAGGAGGGGGCACATCCAGCCCCGAAGAAGGAGCATGTAGCCCAATCAATTGAGAAGGAGGCACGAGCACCCAGAGAGAGAACATTCAGGCTGCCCAGCACACAGGTGCAATGGCTCTCATATCTTATGGACAAACACGGTGATAACTACAAGGTGAGAATATTGCCATGATTAATTAATTTTAAATTTTAATTATTATGGTTTCTCATGCTTTGTTGTCCCAGCACTCAGAGCTGTAGCTTGGTGCGGATTCATAATTGTGCCTGTACAAACTTAATATGCAGTATGCATAGTCATACAGGAACTACACTATCGTGTCCTGAACTTGTCATTTTGTTGTTTTCCTAAGCCATCTATCTACCTCACCTCCAGCCAACCACACCCTTCCCTGATTAACTTATAAGTCAAACATAGTTTAGCATCATATTCTGAAAATTGAAAAATGACACCTGGACACGGGAATCGAACCCGGGACCTTCAGCTTAGTACACCAATGCTCTTACCACTGAGCTATCCAGGATTTGTCACGCTTCACTCATATTTTAAGGCAGAGTCTAAGATGGACGTGCGGAAGTCGTCAGCTTATAAACATGTGACTATCTAAGATCACAGCCATCAGACAACACAGCCATTAGCGACTCGGTAGTTGGCATTTTTGCACCCATTCGACAATTATATATATAATTGTACAGGATTGCATATATTAATGAAACAAATAACCAAAACTATTGTTTATGCATTTTAGTGGGGATAGTCCCTCATAGATATCATATTATCAAATTAGGTTTTTGAAAAATTCCATGTCAAAAACTAAATGCTGTGGCCCTGAAATTAAAAACTGTCTAAAACTAGTGAGTAATGTCTCATAATATGAAAGTGTTTAAAATAAGCTACTTTTTTTTTCTCAACTTATATCTAGCTTGAGTAATTATTTATTTTGTAACTGCATGTCAGTTTTTTNTTTGTAACTTCTTGTTTGTTTTTTTTTTTTTTTTGAGATCTCATAAAGCTATAGATACCTGAAAAACTACTGCAAATAAAAATCTGGATATTATTCTATCTCTGGGGGTAGATTAGGGGATCTAAATTTGAAAAGAATCCAAGAGGGTAAGGTTTAAAAGCGTAAATCAAGCAAAAACTGCCTTAAAAAGCACACTTCAAAAAATAATAATAGTGACAACAATAATGATCCACCTTTTAATACACTAACTTAGGACAACTACTTTCTCTCAACATTTAAAGTCCTGTTAGCTATAAGTTTATAGTAGAAGGTTATTTATTGCAAACATTGGCTGAAAGTTACTAATGTCATCTTAATCATTAATAATTATTATTTGCTTGGTTATCTATAATATCAATAGTTATCAAACGATTCCAATAATACTTACCTATGGCTTACTGTAATTGACATTTTCGTAACTTAGTGAAAGAACGAACTATATTAATAAAACTATAACATTTTTTGTATTGCAGCTGCAACAAGAAATATTATAACACATGACATTATTATTATTTGCACTGCGTTTTACTACCCATTCGAGTTAAACGTACTTACACTAATGTGTAATGGTAGGGTGATTTGAGATGAAAAAGGATGGCCTACATATTCAGATACATCTGTGCCGGGGCCGAGGAAATAATAATTAAAAATTATTATTTTCACAACTGTACCTTATTATAACTAGTAAACAAATAAATGTGTTTTATAACTTACAGAAAAAGCCATATAAAATATTAGTTTCAAAATAAAAGTTTGCAATTTGTAAACAATGCATGAACTCAACCACAGACAGTTTGTATGTCATTAACCCCCTTTGGTTCGTCTAGTTCACCATATTAATTTATGAAGAGAACACAGCCTTTTATAAGTTCTCATTTGAAAAGCATGTTAAAGTGAAACACAGATGCTGCTTCTACACACACACACACACACACACACACACACACACACACACACACAAAAATAATCCAAATAGCTATTTTAATAATTTTTTTCAATAATGTAAAAACCGTCAAAATAAAAAATGATAAAGATTCAAACTGTTTGTTGTGAAGTTTTGACTACCAAAAGCAGCATTAACTCAACATAAGGTCTTAAAAATCATATGGTTTGGCTAATAGATACATGGTAACTTCTCCTAGCTGTCACTTACCTACTCTCCCACTGTAGGTAGACTCTATTTATGTTCAAAACTTTTGCAAGAAATTAATTTTTAAAAGCTTAAGCAACCTACATTAAGAAACTCATTAAATTGCCAAAAATACATAGAAATTGACTTTTAAAAGATTAAGCAACCTACATTAAGAAACTCATTAAATTGCCAAAAATACATAGAAATTAACTTTTAAAATATTAAGCAACCTACATTAAGAAACTCCTTAATTTGCCAAAAATAATTTACAAGAGTAGAAAGGTTATGTGGTATAGAGCACTAGGCTAAATCATGGCTTAAATTAGGAGGGATAGCCAGCACACTTACCTTGGTGATACTGGAGTAGAAATTGTTTAGATATAACAAAACACATAAACACATTTTTAAGGACAAGCTTTCACTGTCACAGACAGCTTCATCAGGTCAGGAGAGTATACTGATGCTTTTGGTTGAACTGTAAGGTTAAGAGTAGAAAGTAATTTTGTTTGTTAAAATTTTGACCTTTAAGAAAGTTACAGTTCAAGTTTCTGTAAGAGAATTTAGACTTGATTAAAAGATTAAAATGTTAACAATCTTATCCATCTTTAAATTCATACTGTTTAAAGACATGTGACACTAGTTAGAACCATATAAATCAAGATAAAACAATTCTCTGAAGGCCAGAAATAGGGAAATAAACCATATCATGTTGAACACCACTGACAAGAATTAAAAAAACAAGTAAAAGAACAAAACTGATATATTTTTTGAATGTAAAAAAAGTCGGTATTTTATAAAAGTTTCTTCTTACCAGAATACTTAAATAGTTTTTGTGTGGCCATTGTGAGCGTAGCCAGTGCCGGTAGGATCGGCAATATAACCCCCCCTCCCCCTGCCTTGGAATGAATGTGCCTTCTATAGATTTATTTCACAGCCCTCTGATATTCTTGAATATGAGGCAGAAAATGGCCTTGCATTAAAATAAACTCAAAATAACTTAAGTGTAATCCAATTTTTTTTTTTTTAATTATCAAGGAAGGACCACTTCAAATAGCTTCCAGGATTATCCAAGTGTCAAAACTATGCTTTGGGAAGACCACTCCAAATAACTTCTTGAGAAATTTAATTTTCATAATTTTCTGGCAACAACCACTCTAAATTAGTGTATTTACATTTAAAATATATATTCCTACAGTACTTGTTTATAACTTGTCTACTTAATAATTGTGGCTGATTTTACATCACAATTGGAGTAATGATTTTCTGATACATAACTTGAAAAAAAATTCCGATAAAGATGGATAGAAATTTAACGGCTGTACTCTGAATATTTTTTTTAGGGTGACAGTAGGGGTGGCTTGTGAGGAAGCCTCTCAACAGAATGTAGCAAGGATTTTTATTTTAACAAAGACCTCATCTTCAAGTAATTTATAGTCTTTTAACCCGCCTCAGTGGCGTAGTTGGCTAGCGCGCTCGTCGTGATGAGCTTGACTGCTGAGGACGGAGAGATCAAGGTTCGAATCTCGGTCGGGTGAACTGGGGGTGGTTTTTCCTAAATGGTTTTCCACTCTCCCTCCACGCAAATCCCAATTCCTAATCCATTAGAGTAATTAGTACTTAAAGCGTATAACCTGAACGGGTAGTAAGACGCGGTGCTAAATATTATTATTGTCTTTTAAAATATAACCAAAATTTTAGGTTGGAGAATTTTATACTACTCTAATAATATACTAACTTAGGTATTGGGGTGGACATGCTTATTAATAATACTTGGTCGAGAATGTACTAAAATGTTTTGTAAAATATTCAGCACACTTTTCACAAAATGTTTTTCTTCTCAACATATCACAATCACAACCAAATTAAAGACCTTTAGATATCCAGAAAATGCTGAAATTATGCTGCAATTTTGTTATAGAGTTAGAGTGACCACCCTGTTTTAGTGTGTAGTGATGCCCTAGTTATTACAAAGGTAACAAATCTATTTTATATTAATAACTTGACTGCCTAATATGAAGCAAGTAATTGCAATGCAATAAGCTGCTAATCATATTTTTATGTTAACGCTTTCTTATACTAATAAAATATTTTCTCCTAGAAAAACAAAATGCTTTTTAAAATAACTGAATACATAATAAAACAAGCCTAGTGTTGAATTGGTTCCCCTAGTTATCAAAACCATAAATTGTACTATATTTGGAAAAAGGTACAAGAAAGGTGGATAGTAACATAAAAGGAACAAACCCAATATGTTTTTAAAATGAAAAGAAAAACACAGTTCACATTCAACATTGCTGCCTTTAGATAAAGAGGTAATGGCAGCCTCTTGAAGAAAAGTGATTGCTATTACCCAATCCCCCAACCTAAGGTTTCGGTTTCAAGTGTTGCTCTCTTAGGTTAAGTTTCTTTTCATTTATGTTAATATGATCCTATATTTGGAAAGTGTTTATTAGTTTAAGAGCCATTTGTTGAAGGCTTGTTTCAAGTTAACGTGTAAAATGTTGGTAGGCCATGGCAAGAGATGGAAAGAACTACTACCAGGACACTTGGAGACAGATCCGGGCCAAGATTAACAGGTTTAAGGGCATCCCAGAACAATACAACGAGTACTTGGAAAAAAAGAAGAGTCAGGTTTCCATGATTACATAAGATACATTTATGAGGGATAAATTCAGTCCTATTGGTCAGGATGTGTTTGATTGACAAATTGAATTTTGCAGAACTACAGTGACTATTTTAATTGGTTTGTGGACCACAGATTATTACTGCCTATTCCGACTATCCACATGATGAATTGATAGCTAGCTCCATATCTTTTGTGTCATGATCCTTGAAATTTCACCAATTCCTTGACCTTAGACTTACAGTTCTTGTATTGTATTATAAGTGTACCAGTGGCGTGTGGTCAATTCTGGACAAAGAGAAGTAATGAGGCTACAATAAAGGGTGTTTGATATGATGGACCCTAGTTTATTTGAATCTAACACTGGTCCTTGTTTGTTTTTTTAAATATTGAACGTATTATAGGAAGGGGGGTGACACAAAATATGCATAAAATAAAACAAAATAATTGGTGATCTTAGAAATATTACTCAATCATTAAACTTATATATATATTTAAAAATTAATTCTAATAATTGTAATTCCAATTCAAATAATGATAATAAATTTACGATTACCAAAGTTTTCTCTGGTTTGTGGCCTGAAAAAGAGTTAAACCTTTGGCATGTCTTTAATAGCATTGCAAAATTAATATTATTAATATCACTGAATCCATAATTATTCTCTATACCAGTATTATTAGTAAATAGTAAGGTCAACTATATAATTTTACACCAACACCCCGATAATTACTAAAAACATTCATAAAATTGAGAATTAAAATGTCAAAGATTTTTTTAGGTTGCCTAAAGATTGAGTGGGTCTACTTGTTTCAATTATGCTATTTTTTCGGCAAAGTACAAAAAAAAATCTGTTTTAAAATATTACTTATGGCTTTTGTCACAGAGGCCCTCCTCTCCCAATGCTGCACGTGTTGATACAATAGTAATTATACTACTGTACGCAAAGAAACAAACCACCTACTTTGGAGGATCATACAAGCATCAATATTCCTGTAAAAAAAACTAAGCTCGCTGTTAATTGTGTCTATAATTATATCTAGAAACAATAAATATTGCTAAAAACAACCTAAGAAATAAGATTTTAACAGTATTTTACATACAATTATATGTAATTCATGAAAGTAAATTGAGCTAATGCTTGCCTAAGGAAACACTGCTTCCCTTTCCCTGATTAGGGCCGGACAGATCTGGAAACCAACGATTGATGGATTGAGAGCAGGGATGTGGTATCGAAAGAGAAGTATCGATATTGTACTCATTAAAAGTATCGGAAAGAAAATATTGATACCGTACTAGTATCAAAAGAAAATTATCGATAACATTAGGTATTGGTATCAAAATTTTGATCTGGAAAAATATTTTTTATTTAGTAAAAATAATTTCAATTTTTGCATCATAATTTGAATTTAATATTTATTTTAACACTGACAATTATGATTATTTGGAATAGAGCACTATGCTAAATCATGGTTTAAATTGGGAGGGATAGCCAGCACATTATAATGGTGTTGATTATTTCAAACAAATTTTAAAAGATGCCTTTTCACTATCCAACTTCTTAAAAAAAACTTTCATACTTCACTTCTGAGCTAAAGTCCGTTCACCGTAGGAATAGTTTTCTGAAAGGCCTTTTTTCCCTACCAGAAATTATTATATAATAGGATATTGGTAGGAAAAAGACCTTTCAGAGAGTAATTCCTACCTTGAAGGGAGTATAGGTGCCATTTTTTAAACATTTGTCATTAATATACTCTATCAAGATAGATGGCGAAGAATGGACACACTCTCCTGCTTCATCTTCTTAAACAACTCCCATAAACTATGCTGCTTCGTTTGCTTGGGGCACCCTCAAATTGCGTGAGTTTATTGAGTTCTACAAAAGCTTATTTTGTTAAGTTTGTGATGACCATGCTCATTAATAAAGGAAAGGATAGTAGATAGGTTGTTACTCCCCACACATCGCCTGGTCAGATATCAGGCTGTAAATAAAAACGAAAGACCGGCTATGAATTATGAGCTAAAATAGAAAGTATAGTTTCGGAATTGAGAAATACTGTCATTTGTTCTTCCGCCACAATCCACCCTAGTAAACATTTAATCCTAGCATGAGTGAAGATGACAAAAAAAATATGTTTCTTTCGATGCCGGTCTGGGAATACTAATATCAGTAAAAGTATTGAGTAAAATACTACTAGTATCAAAAGGAAAATATTGTTATTAATAAAGTAGGTATCAATACTTTTTCCATATCCCTAAGTGAGACTAACTGGCTGGCCGGTCAATCTGAGAAAGAACTGTTTGCTCTAAAAAGAAGAGCTGCCATCTCAACTATTATCAGTATACTTGTTGGCAAGGTTTCTAATTTAATTATAATATGTTTTAACCCTGCTTCAATTGAAATGCACTGACTTATTGTTACATTCTTTGTTGACAGTTTGAAGGAATTAAAAAAATGTGTTAAATATATCAACCTATTTTTAAAAAATGTTACAAAATTACATTAAAAAAATATCGCTAAGCAATATTGGGATTAAATATATTAGATAGGTTAATAAATGAAACTCGCAAAACTGAACTAATGGCATAAGCAAATACTTAATTTTAATATATACTTCTACTTAATAGATGATTAAGAGGAGAAAAATAATGTGGCACTTAGATGAAGTTGGAAAAGTTAAATGATAAGTATAAAATTAAAATCTTTTGAGGGGGTTGATTTGATGTAAGAAAAAGTGAATATAATTTTTAACTAAAGTATGCTTCGCATAGCAGAATATCTTGACTCTAAACTCTATATTTTAATTGAGTAAAGTTGCTATCCTTGGATTTAAAATAGCAAATTTGTGTTGGTTTTTTCACTTAAGTACATTTCTACTTTAATATATGTTCTAAATTTTCTTTAAATTAATTGAAAATCTCTGTTACACTGATTGTGCAGGTTTGTCATAATGAATGATCCATTTTAAACAGAAGTTTACAAAACTAAACAAAATTAATTTATTTACTCATATATGCCTTATTTATGAGTAGTAAACTAAGTTAATTATATTTCTAAAGGTTTTTTTTTCAATTAGTGTCTATCTAAATATAAAGCTTATTTAGTTTGGTTTTCTGGTGATGGTAATTAAGATTGTGGTTCATATTATGCCTGATTTTACTGAGGGCAGGGTTGCCATGCACCAGGAAATCACTGCATTATTTTTATGGCTGGAAATAGCCAGGAAAATGGGGCCTTTCACCAAAAAAAAACTGGATACTAACTAAATACGCAATATTTGGAACATTAAACTGTAAGCTTTGTTATATAGAAGAAAAGAAGAACTGAATAAATAAGCACACCAATTCAATTAATCACCCCACCCTTTTTTCCTTGAAACATTAGGTTGTGTAACTGCATTAATTTCCCCGTCAAGGTCAAATCATCCTGTTCTAAACACCAATGGCATGACCTCACAATAGTTTTTTCTATGAAAAAATAGATTTCGTTCCTTAGTAGAGTCTGACAAAATGGGTATTTAATCTTAAAAATTCAGATTTCTTAGCACCACATTTTACTTCCTGTTAGGGCTATGTGCAAATGTATTAATTACGCTTATGTGTTAAGGATGGGAAAAGTTGAATGTAGACTAAGTATATGTGCATTTGCATAGAAGAAGAATGGAAAAATATTTAAGGAAAATCGCCTTCATCATGCCTGACAGGAATCCGAAGCCCGATCTCCCCATCATCGCCAGTGCCTTCACAACAGGTATAGTTCCCTGGGATTTCCTAAAAGCCCCGCTTGCTGCATTTTTCATCAAATCTGATTCATTGAGCTAGGAAATCCTCATGAAGCGTGAGGTTTGCAGTAACAACTTCAATATTTTACTCGGAATTCCATTCTGATACACAAGGACCTGCGGTAAATCCAAATCTGCATTATGACCTTTGTAACTATAGAACAGTGTATACAGCTACCTAATAAGGATTAGTACTGAACTATGCACCTTATATATTTCACCTCAATAAAACCTAAGTCAAAATGTAAACTTACAATACCAACACATTTAATCCATGATCCTTTGAAATATGTCATCTCATACAATGAAAGTCGAATAATTTGTTTTATAAATATTGTTTGAGATTCTAATTTATTAGCGAATGGAACCTTAACAAAGGTTAGGTTAAGCTAGGTTGGAAAGGAACCTTAATAAGTTAATATATTTATAAATTACTTAGCCTTAAAATATGTATTATATGTATTACTTTATTTTAATATGGGACTTCCTGTGGATATTTTCCTGCGGCTTTTTTTGCTATAATTTACTACATTTTCACTTAGTATTTCAGTTGTAATGAAGGTATTGTTACAAAATCAAATAAATTAATATCCACCAGGATAATACATAAAGACTAAATAAGGGCCTTATGGGCACCTTCAAAATGTTACCAGTGTGTCTTTTTCATACCTAAGAATAAAGACTTCAAAAATGTTAACTTTCAATAAGAAACATTAAATTATGCGAGAGTTTAGCTAACAGACTTAAGTCAAACTCCCCCGGGACTATCCGATCCTGACACAATATCAGGAAATGAAAACAATAACCCTACTAGTAAATAATAATGAAAATATATTAGAAGGAAACCATAGAAAAAGATTAGAAAATATACTAATTAGTTAATTATTTCATAATTAATTTAAATGATTAGAAAATTACTTTACATTAAACTATATTTCAAAACGCAAACAAAAATAAGAAACACTTACCTTCATGATTACAAAATAATTACTATTATCCACAATTTCAAAACAATTTACATTTAACTCATTCAACTCCAAGTCAATTAACAATTGTGGCTATCTAAAAGATTTAACACTTGAAAAGACACTAGTGCCCCAGTGGCGACAGACAAAATATAGAGCCTCATATTGAATTTAACGATCAGGTAAAAATCAATAGAGTTAATTTTAAATCAGAGTCCAATAAATAAATCGCCATAGTTAAGATTCCGATAAAGATATAATATATAAATGTTTTATCGTGACAATGTCTAGGTCCAGGACAATGTTCCTTGGTCAAGATTTGAAATCAAATAGTCATTTTAGCATACACGCACAATATATAGTGGGTTTTGTCGCAATAGATTCAAGGTGGGAGAATTGAACACACAGTCGGTGGCGTCAATACACCTACTCGAAGCTTTGGATGATCACGTAGACCATTTGTTGTCATGGCTCCCTCCGACTTCCAAAACCGTTTCTTCAATCACCTGATGTTTTGAAAGTAGTTCATCTCTCTACCATCATAGGGCAGGTGAATAGTAATTCTCTAAGTCGTGTCCAATACTAGCCGGCCCATTACGTGTTAGTTGAACAGGACGAAGTGGACTTTTCTTGTTGGAACATCGTAGCTTGCTCAGCCGACTCGTCGATTTAGGATGATAAGTGTAGGCCAGTCTTGGTGGTTGCTATTTTCAGAAGATTCAATCGATAAGTACATGAACAGTTTTAATATTTTGAAATTGATTATGTAGAGAGAATATTATTTTTCAGAATTGTTTATTATGTTATACCAAACTACGTGAACTACAATAGAGAAGAATACTATTGTAGGGATTCTATTAGTGTCGGTATAATTGGAGCGGGTATTATGAATTACAGAGAGTTAAGTGTAAATGTCAGCATGGAGCGGGTCCTATTGTAACGTAATGTAATGTAATGTAATGTTACACCATCCTTGTGTGAGCTAGTTGGATATAAAATCATTGGTGGGTGTGCAAATATTTTCATTTAAAGAAAATATTTACAGGTAACTTTCAAAAAATAATAATTATATATATTTATTTTTTGAAAAAAGTTACCTGTATGTATATGTATATGTATATATATATATATATATATATCAAAGCTAGAGCCTACTCCAGTTAATAGCATAGGCCTACAAATAGTTGTTGGTTAAATTAACGATTGTGTTTACCATCAATAGGAAATACTTTTAAAGATTAGACTTAACTTGTGTTTATTTCCATAGACGATCCAATTACGCAAATAATGTCATTTTATATAAAGTATACAGGTCAAAATAATGTAAGATAAAAATAAACCCACCTTTTGGATATTACCAGGAGATTTAAAAATCCTAGTAATTTGCTGAAAAAACTTTATTCTTAGGTGCGATGGTCCTAACATCTTTTTTTTTTTTTTCATTTGACAGTTGGGAACCCCTTAGTTAATTCTAATAAATACCATTTCTCTTCCTTACTTCACCACACACTCTTAATTAATTACGATATTTCTAACAACGCGTGGACATATTTAGCATGCTATCAAACTTTAGATTTCCCCGCCAGGGAACACTGCCTTTACGTAGATCCATCAGACCGGGCGGCGGGGATTGAGGCTCCAATGAAGCTGAGGGCTATGCTGGCGGTAGTGTAGCTACTGGTAGGGTCTTCCATGCCAGACAGGCCTTGGCCGAGGAGTGAGACTAAACGTGTTCCAATCCAACCCTAAGGTGTTATGCGATCCGTGCTTATGGGGTGCATGGCACATGGAAGA
>CABEEJ010003683.1:0-54494 GCA_901482245.1 Timema douglasi
CTCATCCCCTTCTCCTGACGCAGCTTGGACAGCTGGGGTAGCGTGTGCAAGAGCGTCCTAACTCCTAGCTATACCGGGTCCGTGCAAGGACCGGCTATGACCTAGGTGGTTGGGGTATAACCATCCATATTATAGTTTAAAAATCAATTCAATCAAAAATCGAGTGTCTTTTAGTTATTTTTAAAAGTGTTGATAGAATGAGTTGTTTTTCTAGAAAAAACATGTGAAATAAACAGATTAGGCCTAGTTACATTTTGCTCAACTTTAATCAGCATTGAAGGATTATAATTCATTTTAATAAGAAAGCAAATATAAAAATACTAACAGATTAAAAAAAAGAGACTAAAACAACATGCTTAACAATTAAACTTAAATTGGAAATAGTGAGCTTAATAATGCCTAAGTATGTATTATTATTATTTTCTTTTATAACTATTATCTATTTTTGCATAGAAAACAAAAAACATATTCGATTCTTGCGATGTATCGATTTCTGAGAATACATTCTATTTAAAACACAAAAATATTTTCGACTCTTGCAATATATTCATTTCCATTTTATTAGGGAGGATTTGAATATTTTTACAATTACTTCAATAACACATTAAAAAAAAAAAGTAAACTCTTAAGTTATTATCAATTTAAAAACAAATTATGAATTAGCAAGTCATTAATACTTGAAACTCGATAGCAGTTACTAAGTGATCAGATTACCTGAATTGATTCTAAACAATCAATATACTATATGTAGGCTGGTAGGCATAAATAATCAGTTTTATCGGTGTCTGACTGATGACACTATTTATTTTTCATGAAACCCAACAAAATATCTAACTTAAGGATTGTATGAAATAAATTAGGATTATTTGCATAGTTGTAGATAATTAAAACCAGTAGGGTAGTAATAATTAACAGTAGTGTTTATTTAAACATCACTCTGGAAAGTAAACATATACATCATGGCGGCTGACTTTGCGTATTGTGTAATGTCTTCTTATTTTTGTTAAAAAAAAGTTGTAATTTGTTTTATTTGTTATTCTAGTTTTTATTTTCAGTTTTTGAAGAGTTTTAATATGTTCATTAAAATGTTTACAAGATTGTTAATGAGGTGAAAGTTTTAGAAGTGAGCATGTGCCAAAACGGTCTAGTCCAAGTTTCCATTAGAGGTGGGGGGGTAGTGTATTAGGCATGTTAGATTTTCTACACCTATCATTTATTTTTTATTGTTAAATAATAATTTTATTCATGCTTAACTCTTTTGTCCGACAAAATAAAGATTACGGATTAAGTTGTGCTTTTCAAGTAGGCCCAACTAAGTAATTATTTTAATTCAAAATAATTATGCTTTGTTTATTCAAGGTGAAAGATTTGACCATCGAATCCAGTAAAACACCGAATCCGCGAATACTTGTCAGTATTCGGTGGATTCGATTGGCCCATCTATAGTTTTAACTAAACGAAGTGATTACCGATAAAAGATTGTAAAAAGCCTTTATAGTACTCATAAATAAATCAGTTTTCAGTATTGAATTGGTTATATCTTGGTATTAACAAAGGGGTTCTGAAGAATGAAAACAACTTTTGAATTATTTTGTAAACAAAGATGGTGATTGGGAAAGATTTGATCTAACAGATAGTAGGCAAGTTTAGGTACCTCTACTTTAGGGTTACCATTTTTTTTACCACTAAACTCCCTGTGTTTTCCTGAAGGAGTTCCCATTTTTCCCAACAGCTAAGACGGAAGAAAAGAATATTACAATTCAATTTTTCATCAAAGTGACTAATGTAAAGTCGTACTTAGATTTAAAACAGGATGATTTTTTGTCACTTTACAGCTCTTGTTTAATTATTTAAGGGGTAGTAAATAATATATTTGAATCAATGTACTTAATATTTGAGTTCATTTTTCCATCCATTCAAACATCTATTTCACGCTTTCAACTATACATCCCAAATTAATCATAAGATTAATATTTTTACTAGAGTTGGCAAAATTCCCTGTTTTCCCAGTTCTCCAGGTGAGTAGCAACCCTGCTACTTTAAATGCAAATCAATGGGGAAACCCCTATTTATTTTGAGCTGAATTGGCGTATTTTAACTAGGCCTAATATTTACATGGCATACAAATACTTATATTTTCATAGAAACCAATGTATGATATACTTCATAGATGATCGCAGCACTTTTGGTTCAAGTTTGGACTTATAATATAATATTTAGCACCGCGTCTTACTACCCGTTCGGGTTATACGCTTTAAGTACTAATTACTCTAATGGAATAGGAATGGGGAAGGTTGAATTAGAGGAAGTGAACCCGCATTTGCGTGGAGGGAGAGTGGAAAACCATCTAGGAAAAACCACCCCCAGTTCACCTGACCGAGATTCTAACCTCGATCTCCCCGTCCTCAGCAGTAGAGCTCTACACGACAAGCGCGTTAGCCAACTACGCCACCGAGGCGGGTGAGTTTGGACTTAATTCCATAAAATATTTCTTGACTGTTGGAAGGAGGGGAGGGTGGATAGGTTTTTAATGCATTCTGCAATGCCAAAATGGTTTAGTTTAATACATTTATTTAAAAAAATTGTATATTTTATATATAATTATGTATATTTATACTATATAAAAATATGTATTTTAAATAAATTATGTATAACAGTATATAATTATATATACTTTTTTTTACCTCCATTACTGTTTCCTGCCTGTGGTGGCTTTTATTCAAGCCATGTATTTTCTACTACCAGCTTGCTATGCCTGTCATAGCTTAATATGCTTTATAACCTAACTTAATACTAGGGCAGGTACAACAACCAGTCCCTGACCATTAATTCATCACTGTGAAAGGGTAAAACTACATTTTACCAATAATAATTTTTTCAGCCATGCCGGGAATCAAACCCAAGACCCTTAGCTCAATAGACAGACACACTACCGACTGAGCTAAGGTATTTGAGTATTATTATTATTATTGTATATAATGTAAATGATATATATATATATTATGTCATATATAGACTATAATAAATGTGTTGTAATATATGTTTGCAACAACAACCTGTATAGTGCTTGTTGGGTAGAGAAGGTGATATAAATGAGAAAGTTTCTTCCCATATTGGCTTGGAAATTTAGGAAAAAACTCCAATATGCCCTGCTAGGATTCAAGATCTGGTTCACCCATCACAGAAAAACTGGACCAGATTTGGATAACGTTTTGCCTGTGTAGTCATCGATGCAAATAACATTAACAATATTATTTTCCTAGAATATCTATTTTACTTTGTTTTTTTATCTATTAATAATCATAGAATATTTCATTTTGTTTAGTTTTCTAGCAGATATCACACATTTTTCTGATCTATTAGTCTAGTTTTTTTTTAAAAAAGGACCTGTGAAGTCTTATAGCACATTGAGGTGGGAGAAGAGAATTGCAACAATGAAACCTGGAGTGTAATGAGATGACTGGTTCTCGAGATATCCTAGGTACTGTACAGGCAAGAAGACAGTGATGACATCGCAGCCTCAGCTATGCGCCACTGGGGATTGGAGTAGAAAACTAGTGTTTAATATCATGTTCGAATAGTGCTGATAAAGATTAAAGCATAAGCTTTTACAGTTTGCCTAGCAGGATAAGGTCGCCAAGCAGATATAAAGCATTTCTTCCAGGGAAAACCACCACAGTTTGATCACAACATTTTACCAATGATGACTTTGAAATTTCGTCCATGTACAAAACAAAACTTTTAAAAATCAAGACTCCAAATCAGTTAAAAAGAGCGTGGTTACTACAATAAAGCCGAAAGGAGAAGGATTGCATAGGAATAAGATTATTGAAGAAACCCTTAACGACAACGTGTGTTCGAGTGCAATAGATATTTGCGAGGTGGTAGCTGTTGAATGTAATTAGCCCGAAAATGAAATGTTACTAAACTAGTGAATCATATAAGCGCACCCTCGATGAAGAAATTCAATGTGAGCTTGGGACAGAGTTTCACAGGGATATTTTTCCTACGACCGAAAACAAAAATTTGGATTTTTTCAAACTTTGAGCGACGAGTGGCACGGGTTAACGTCGTTTAATCGAGCTCAAATTTCAGCTATCTCAAAATCTGGAAAGGGGAATCGTTTTGTGGGGTCCAGACGAACAAAATTCCGACATTTTTTGCCCCCTCTATGAGATCCAGTCACGCTACCCCTAACCTTGAACGGCCAGAAAGATCTTCAGTCTATTATCACTGGTGGGGGAAGCTGCAAGCCCAGAATTACTAGATCCTTGGTACCACCAACATCGTGTGTTTAAAAGGGAGTGCGAACTTATCCTCCAGCGTCATGCGTCCCCCACTCTTGACCCAATATATCCCCCTACAAGCACCACCACATAACGGCTGAGCTTTATAGCATATTCTTGCTTTTACCTTGAACAATGCAGGTGGATGTACGACAGGGTGGCTGAGTGTGACTCATACCTCTTTTACCCTTCACCCAATAGCAGCCTCTGTCTCGCCAGTTGATTTTGACATGACTTATTATTCATTAGTGGTTGATAGTAATTTTGTCTACTGAGTTGACGAAACAAAAATTAGTGACTTTTGACCATAAAATCCCTTCTATAAACGGTTGAATATTATATAATGCATATATAGGCATAATGCACACACAACATTAAACTTTAACTAGATGGCAAACGTTAACCTTGCCCTTGGTATCAAGGTAAAAACAATCAGGCAACTTGTGGCTAGTGCATGGCATCATGGTTAGTGGATGGCTCAACATTTGATGCGTTTGCATTCTTATGATGCAAAGACAATTCAAACAAAAATATTTTCATGACTTATGACCCAAATATTGAAAATTTATTATTTTTCAGGGACTTTGGTGACCCTTTTTTGAAATAAGTTACCTTTTTTTTTGTGACTTTCATGAATCAGTAGACACCGATGATTTTGTAAAATAGTAAATATATTTTTAACATTCCCCAACTGAACCAGTAGCTTTATAGAATCACAAGTGACTGTACACAAATACATTTATTGATCATTTGCATTTTTATATAAAAAAAACATGTTTTGAAATTGGCGCACAATTATCAGCTCATTGGTTGAAACAGAACTATTTAGCTTGATCAAGGAAAGAGTTACCAAAACACGGTCTGGTATATTCTGTCATAAACATTCGTGATTATTCGTGATACCAAGAGGGTGAAAATGCTTCACGCTTAAATATTAATACAATTAAAACATGCCTATTGGGTTTTTAGTGTTTTAGTTTAACAATTTTTACTCAATTATGTAATTTATATTACTTCAAAACAGCATATCAGATGGTGTTCTTTATTTTTAAACTCCAAAGAGAAAAACAACAACACAATACCAGCAAATATATTTATTGAACAATGTACACATAAAGTTAACGCTTTCCACCCACCCGGGGTGCACTTTTCGGCTGAACTCTGGAGGCTTTGGACTTCTGAGGCGCCTTCACCTGGATACAAACAATAACAACTAAGAATGGCAAAAATTGAACATAAATTTAGTATTTTAGCTGTCAAAACTTCATAATTGTAAAGAGGAGAGGAATTATACCCCTCACCCCCTGAAGTTCTGCTCAGCCTAATTAAATTTGTTTAAGGATGGTTGATATATGAATATCAAAAATTGGTAGATGAGCTTGCTTTAAAAAAATAAGATTTAATGTCGTTCCAAATCCTATCCACTTAATATGAACAAATTAAGTTTTAAAAAGCACACTATTAATAACATCAGACCTAATCTTTTAAAAAGCAAAATTTAACTCATTAGTAGAAATAGATTAAATCTATCTCAATTTTAAGAGAACTAATGAAACCCAATAAAAACAAGGGCCTGGTTATGTTTGATTAGTTAGACCCAAAGTTGTGTTGGGATATGCCGCTAGAAGTCAACATAGTGGATCTAAAATCTGATTAAATATAACAAGTCTTCTAAAGGATTCAAAGAATGATGTGTGTTCAGATATATCTAATAGCGAGGGCTGAGGGCTGGATTGATTAAACATTTTGCTGGTATCTATAATTTTTGTTTTGTTTTTGTACAACAAAGATAATATACAGTAGTGACACTCAACCAAATAAATGTTCACATGTATAATTTTTATTTTCTCCAAGATGGTAGGTTTGCTTAGACAAATTGAATGAAAAAACTTAAAAGAGAAATGGGACACTAATCCTATGGTATTTGAGATTCATAAATTGACAAAAAANAAAAAGTACCTCGAATAAATTATGAGGATATATGACTTCAAATAACCATTTTAAGCAATTGCTAAAAGGTACTATATAGACTTGTGTAGTTGGGAGAGTAACAAAATAAGAAAAAGAGGACAAAAGTCTACATTAAATCAGATAAAAAAGTTTGTGATACATATAGCACATTATGCACTATACATCAATATATATTGTTTGTTGTGAATTTTGCATGTCCCTGCTAGTTATGTATGAATTACACTTCCACACTTATTTGTGCCAATCCATGCCTGCTCTGTATCTTATTATTTGCAAGGGCGTCCATTTACTTTCTTGCTGTGCCAGCATAGACAGTGAATTTAGTAATATTTTTTAATCTAACAGAACTCTTTGTGAGAGGTTTAGTAACTAAAACCTAAGCCTCAGTTGAGATTTTTTTTTGTATTCTTAAAGACAAGACTAGGCCTATGTGGTTCACTCTTATTTATTCAGGTTGGCTTAATAATATTGAAATGTTTTATTGTGTAGCTAATCATTAAAAATCAATCCACTATGCTCTGTAACTATTATAAAATTTATTTATATTAAAGAGTACTTAACTAACATATTTTTAACCTTTCTTTTATGTTATCTCTATTATTAAAAAATCATTTAGCCATTGAGCTTCCTCATGGTTTTTATATATCATTGTGATTTACTGCCTGTTAAGGTTATATGGATGTGTGAAAACTTGGTGGGTTCCTACACTAAATCATGGAATTTTTTCCAGGACATTTCAAGGATTTTCTACAATTCATCCAGGACTAGTGTATAAAGTAATCTTGGCAAAATACACATCAGTACATAGTTTATTTTTATTTTATATATATACATAGAGAGGAATACCACATTTCACCCTTGAGTATTTGCAAGTAAGGTCATGTTTCCATTATTTAAATAACTCATTGTGCATGGAATACATTAAAAAATATGTGTGTGTATGTATGTCCCTTTCCACACCTCTTGTTATTTTCTAAATGTATTTCATGACGCAGTGAGTTATTTAAATACAGTCCACTCTCGATTCTACGACCTTTCACGGTTCCCTGGAAAAGGGTCGTTATTTCGAAGGGGTCGTTATTGGAATTTTAACAGATTTTGTTCCATCCCTGACCTTCATACAAAAAAATTGCATTTTTTAGACAATACGTGAAAAAGTAAATAAAATAAAACCTACCTATTTCTTGAAGAAGGTACTACTTTCACTCATTTCGTCAAAATTATAAGTTCGTATCAAATTTAAAAAAAAATAGCGTGGGTTATCAAAAATCGTTCACAAAATCCAACCAAAAACGTAACCAAATCAAAATAACAATGTTAAACAATAGCATGGGTCGTCAAAAATTGTTCACAAAATCAAACCAAAATAGTAACCAAATCGAGAATCGAAATAACAATGGCAAAAGAAAGCCTGGCGCACGATGTAGCGGCAGTCGCGCGCGGGGAAACATTGTCTTGCTTGTGGGAGGGGGTGGACAGAGTCAAGTGATATTGGCTGGCATTGATGAGGTGGTGTCTTTTTTTATACCTGACCCACCCCAGTTACTAGTAATACAGTGTTCACAAAGATAATTGCAACACAGCGACCTAAATAAATGCAACAAACACATTTTACAGCCGATTTCCTTAAACTTTTCAACCTTTTCCCCCACATTTTTCACGGTTCTTCAAAAAAGGGTCGTTACTTCGAGAGGGACGCTATTCCCGGGGTCGTAAAATCGAGAGTTGACTGTAATTAAAACATAACATGAACTTACTTACAAATACTCAAGGGTGAAATGTGGGTTTCCCCTTTCACAGTGATGAAATTAAAGGTGAGGGGATGGATGTTGTGTCTGTTCTATGTAGATATAAATTAGTTTATAAGTCGTGTGAAAGTAAAATCAATCAGTCTAGAAAGTGTGTGTTAAATATCATAAATAAATCAATCACTTGCAAATAATCGTTATATTAATAATGTTTTAATTACTTTTTATTTCTTAGGTACAAATATAATAAAAATCGTCTAACTTTTACACTAATAACTTACTGTAATGTTTAAAAAAAAGCATACTATCAGGTGAATAGGAGTATGTTATGGAATGTTCTTAGAGAGTATGGTGGGGATGCATGGTTGGTAAATTTGCAATTAAGGCGGTGTATGATGGAGGTAAAGCGTGTGTTAGGGTGGATAGAGTTTTGAACAAATGGGTTGAAATTGAACAAGGTGTTAGGCAAACACTTAAAGTTTTCCTGAACATTTATGCCGGTCGTGATTTGCAAAATCCTTTATACCTGCAATCGGGTAAGGTATTCGAAACTGTTGTGCACGCTTCGACCTGCAGACACAGGTTATGTGTATGGTCGTTTACTTGTCAATAATCATAAATATAATATTTGTTGTAATAATAAAAATTAGTCAACAGCCAAATAACAATGGAAATTCAATAAAAGTTCATGCAAATACACGTATTTTTTCATTACATTACCTTTTAATTTTAATATATATGAAAGAATATGACCAGTGTAGAAAAAAAGAGAGAGGGACTCAATCCAGCGATTACGGAACTTATCTTGCAATTTTATTGAAAACGCCTAAGTAGTACACCTTACTACTTGCACATTGTGTTGTGTGTACAAAGTTTGAAGATAGTCCGTGATGGAAACGTCGTGGTCTCCCCTTGCTAGTATAAATGGAAAACTGTTAGAACAAGTGAATGATCTTGTGTATCTGGGCAGAATGTTCTGTAAAAGTGGAAGAATAGATGGTGAATTCATCTTGGAGAGTAAATGGATGTATGTGGACTAGTGCAAAGAATGAAGTAGTATCAAGAGTCAAAGATGGCAGTACATAAAAGTGTGTTCATACCAACATTGTTATATGGCTGTGAAGCATGAGTTTGTCAGTCAAAACACAAAGGAAAGGTAAATGCAAATGGTGTGAGGTATCAAATATATATAGGTGTAAAAACTTTTATTGACAGTCAGTAATGAGTGGGTGCTGAAGGAGTGCATTTTGAAAGGGAATCCAATAAGATTATGATAGAAAAGCATCTTATTTTGGTTTGGGCATGTTCAGTGGAGGAGTGTGGATCGAAAGGAAGGGGTCGCCCATGTAAGACGTGAATAAATGTTGTAGACAAATGTGTGAAAAAGAGAAACATTAAGAGTTTAAGAATAAAAGAGCTTGTATGACTTGGTGTATGGAGTATGCAAGGGTAGAGAAGTGTGGAAAAAGTTTGTGTGGGGGGATTAAGTTTGGAGATGTTTTTTGAGCTATATGCATAGTTTTTTGCTTACCCCGTAAGGGAATGGCGTGATGATGTATGTATAGGGTTATGTATTAAAAAAAACAGACAAAGGAATTTCCAGGACAACCTATTAAATTCCAGGAAAATATTGGAAAAATGAGAACTTTCACATGTCCAGGCCTGAAAGAAATCTTTTAAAATTCTAGGTTTTCAAGAATGCGTAGAAACCCTGGATAATTTATCTAATGAGGTGGGGATGGAGAATGAAAGCATTTTAGAGGTAATTTAAACTCATTTGCATAGGAAAGTCGAAAACCACCCCCAATAGACTTGACTGGGATTCTAAACCCAAACTCACTATCATCAACTTGCTCATTGTTAAACACCCTATAAGAATACATACAATTTGAGTCTTTTCTGATCAAATTGTCATAATTTTCTAATTTTATCATCGTTTTATTTTAATTGGAATAAATGTAAAGGCTAAGTTTGGACTAAAAATATAAATCAGAAAAATAAATATAAGCGTGATTTAAAAATTATTTTTCTATTTCCTATCTCATCCCCATGGAAAATTGTTACAGACGGGAATAGAACCCAGAGCCCCTAAATCAATTTGCATACACATTACTTAATGGAGTATAAGGTGTTATAGACTCATGCAAGGAAATTTGACTGGGATTCAAACCCTTACTAACAGTGACAAAAGTTTAATGAGAATTAAACCCTTTGAAATGAACAGCCACCGCTGCTCGTTTCTTCCTTTGAAAGTATAGGGAGGAGCTGACAGGATAAATCATCAGTTTTCAACACTACAACTGTATAACAATGCTATGCTCTCCAAGACCAGAAAGTTTGTAAATCAATCTACACACTCCAACTTCAAAATGTTGACTCTGGATTAACACGTTCACTGAAAAACAAGCACAAAACAGAAACAGGGTCGTGTGACGAGCTCTAAGCCAATCACAAGATCTCTGCCACATTGGCGCAAGTTGTTCTGCTAAAGTTCAACTCATCTCTACTTCATCCGCTCTGCCCAAGATATTTGGCACAGGATCAATAAAATCTCAAACTCAAACATCTTAAACCGCATGTGCATTTGACAACATATGTACTGTCGAGCCAGAAGCTGCCAGCTTCGTTAGCCTTTTTGAGGAGATTTGAAATTCAATAGAAAATAAAATACTGTATGTTGATAATCAGCTGTTTAAGTTTTTGTTGCAATGTATCATGGGTTAACATACGTGTGAGTTGCTACACCACTCAAGCTGATTCTGTTCTTCATTTTCAGCAAAAGTGTGAGTCAAACTTTAATTGTACACATAAATTAGAAATGCCATCGCCCTTAATTTTTTCCCAAAAAATAAATTTGAACTATTTTAATAATTTCTTTAACATAATATATTCATGTAAAATCATAAGAAAACTTTTTCATGTTTTATTTTGAATATTTCAAGAGGTATAATAATGTCAAAATGTTTTCAATTGTATTTAAGCTTCACATTTCAGACTGAAGGCATTGTTCATGACTATAACTAGAACCACAATAAAATTCTCGGTTTTCCCAAACAATTGTAAAGTTGAAACTGTGCTAGACTAGCATGCTTCAAGAAGAAGGTTTTAACCTACCTTAGCAGGGGCCGTGGTCTTCTTGGATGCCTTAACAGCCTTTTTCTGCTCCTTCGCCGCCCTACACATAATCATACATAGTTAAAGCACTAGATACAATACACTGGTCTGGACTGTCCAAAAATAAATACAATCCATCATTGCACATGCACAGCTTCAAAGCTCTTGACCATTTCTGAAATACACTAAAACTCTTTTAATTAAAAGTCTTAGGAACTTACAAAAATTCTAAATATCCAAAATTTGAATGGTCCGTTTTTATGAGTATTTAGCCAGCTTGTAAAATATAAAACAATAACCTAAAAATATGTCACATAGCATATAAACAAATATTCACAATATGCATTTATGAAATAACAAGAAAAATTTAAGCTCAAACTATAAAAACATGGAAATAATAACATACAAAAATTGCAGACAACATTTTGTGCACTTAAATGATAATACTTTGGAAAACATTAGTGATCTTGTCTTGTAGTTTCTTATCTGGACGCACAAATTATTCAAGTCCAATGATAGCATTAAAAATGTTGTCTTCTGCATTTGGTTTCAGGCGACATTAAGCGACAAAAGTGCCAGATTGAGTATGAGCGACTTGAAAGTTAACCCTTTTCTGCTGGGCGTCTTGTGATTACATTGTTGTACAGAAACAGAGGTGAGTCAACACGTACCTATTATAGAAAACACATTTATTCGCCACAGGTGCAAAATTCCATGCTTTTTCTTCTACTATGCGTCAATAACTCCAACATTCTTGTAATATAGGGTGATTTAATAAAGATTATTAAATTAGGTTTGACATGAAGACTAACCTGAAAAGATTAACATTGTATAGCAGTGGTTCTCAAAGGGGGGAAGGGGGGGGGGCAAGGCTGTGGTACAATAAGGAAATAACGTATTTAAAAAAAAAAAATTGAAGATATTTTTTACTTAAATTACTTTTCCAAAGTAGTTAACATTATTTATTTCAATATTGGCAACACTGCCTACAAGTTCAAGCTCAATTTGACCCCCAATTCTCTCTAACCTCCCTCCAAGTCAGAGGTTTCCAAATATATTAGTGCAAAGAAGCCCTTGCACTAGAAAAAATACATGCTGAAGCACCCATAGCATTTTTTATATTAATATTATGAATGTTCAATAAACTTTATGAGTAGAAAAGTATACAACAAATAGAAAATCACACATGTTCTGGCTGCACTCTTGGCAAATGTCCATTATTCAGATTCGAAAAAATGACAATCCTAATTACTTAGGCTAAGATTTTTATGGTTTTGCATAAATTTTTTTGGTAAACCTATAATGTTGTTCAAGTGTATACTAATTGTTTCATCAGATACTAAGCTGATGTAAGTAGATTTGTTAGTGCATATTTCTGCGATATGATATATTTTAAGGTTTTTCGGTCATTTTAAGGCATTTTTTGGATATTTTAGTATTTTCAATGTAAAGAACCTTTTTCTATGATTTTCCCTGGAAGCCAAAAGCAAGACTGAGAAAAGAGGGGAGTAAACTAACTATTTAAGGTTCACTTTCTAAACTTTATGATTATACCAGCAAACGAGAATTTTTATAAGAGAGAAAAAAAGGGTTTACTAATATTTGCTGGGAAAGGTATATTTTCCCATAACTTTAAGGTTCTTTTACATGCTACATCCGACACTGGACCAACGGCTTTACCTCCCCTCTGAAGGAAGTTACGCTACAGAAATCCAATGACCCTGGCTGGGTTTGATCACACAAACATCGGGTTTTGAGGCAAGCACTTTATCTCAAGACCACCGAGGTCGAATTCTAGCCAATGTTTCAGCCATAATGAACCGGACCTCCAGGAAAGGCAAGGTCCAGGGAATAGGTTGGCTGGCCACAACCTGTGTTTCTGTTGCGAGTATTCAAATTGAACCAGGCCATAGACTGGACTGACACAGAGTGCAACTCGCTACCAAATCAATCAGTGTTGGTTACCAACACTCCAGTAGTGAATGGAATTTCTTAATTTAAACTATTATTTGGCTATATTTTATTACTAATTGCAGACTTGGATCTATAACTTCCATGTTATTCTTATCTAAACATCAAAAACTATGGATGGGAATACTTAAGGATGTTCAAGATTCATGACTAGAATAATTTTTTAAAAATCTTCAAATTTTGAAGTATATCTTTAATACACCGTATTAGTGGTTCAGACCCCAACATGGATCAAAGGAAGAACCAAACATGCAGTCCTCAGACCATTAATTTAACACTCAACTGAATGTATTATAGGAAGTATTTTAACCTTTAGTTACTATGACTATTTTTCCATTATCAGTACAGCTATTCATATTATAAAGGTGTGCCTTTTCAATACAATGCAGAAACAAAGTTGGAATAGTTTTTGTTGATTGTTTGATGATTTGAATTTTTTTTGTGTGTTTATTTATACAACTTTATGCACTAAGATCACTCAGAACTTTGTTGTTGCACAATTGTTTGAAACATTTCATTCTAATTTTACAAATCAAGTTAAAGTTAGTATCCCAAAATGCAATTCTATTACTTCATGTGAACATTTAATTTGCAATGTATACAACGTGTATCTAAAACATTGCATCAAACTTTGGCAGGCTATTCCTTGGATGAAAATAGAATAATTCACATCAGCAACCTAGGGTCCATCTTAAATATAAAGGGCAGTATTCACTCCCAAAAAGGACTATTGTGTGAAATATTATGAAAACTAATTCAGGTATTATGGCGTAGTTGGCTAACGCGCTTGTCGTATTGAGCTCAACTGCTGAGGACGGGGAGATCAAGGTTCGAATCTCGGTCGGGTGAACTGTTGGGGTGGGGGGGTGTTCCTAAATGGTTTTCTACTCTCCCTCCACGCAAATGCGGGTTCACTTCCTTTAATTCAACCTTCCCAATTCCTAATCCATTAGAGTAATTAGTATTTAAAGCGTAAAACCCGAAAGGGTAGTAAGACGCGGTGCTAAATATTATTATTAATAATGTATTAAAACGAATCTTTGTATACTCCTTATTGAAACCTTGATAATTAATAAACTAAATGTGCTGTTAGCGTTACCCACCCTCATCATTTATTATTATTATTAGCACCGCGTCTTACTACCCGTTCGGGTTATACGCACTTACGCTAATGTGTTATGGTAGCGTGATTGTGAGATGAAATAGAGGACATACAGTTTAATGTGGAATCCGAACCACAGTGGAGACATGGCATTCCCCACATTCACAAGATGTCTTGTCAGAGGTGAAGGACGGGTTTGGTAATCAGATAAATCTTTGTCGGGACCGAGGATTCTCATCATGTAAAAAAAAGGGGTGGGGGTTGTAACACCTTTTTCTGCAATAAAATATGTCAGAGTAAATATTACTAGTTTTGACTTAAGATTACAAAACAAGGATTAGAAATTAACAAAAAAGAGGTGTCTTGGAGAAACTGTCTAGCTTTCTCCGTTTTCGAGATAATCACACAAGTTTGAGCTCAGAGACAAGTGTAAATGCCTGCCAAGTAGGCAACCAGAATTGCAGTGTTACCTCTCACTGCAGTTGTTTAACCATTTTTACCTGCACGTGTGACTATTTATCACGTACATTTGATAAACAAGGCTGGTTTGTGTGTAATGATGGAGAAACTCGGATACTTTTCCTTCTTCATAAGCAACGATGTGTTTCTATTTATCACATTAGTAAGTTATGCTTACACAGTTCACACTTGGGTGGGATTTTAATCATTACTCACTGGAGCATTGAAAGCTATATTAAGAAATACTAATTGTAGTTCTTGTATGTTTTAGTTCCTAGCTTCAAAATCAGATTCATAGCAAGTGTTCAAAATGGCGGCCCCTACGTCATTGATATAATTGAGGTGGTGTATCAATGACTTGCGTAACCTTATCACATCCTGGCTAACAGGTCTTCCTCGGATTCAATGGCTGTCTCGTACACCAAAGCTTTGAAAAAACCCCACAGAAAAAGTCTAACGTATTAAGGTAAAGAGAGCGTAGCGGCCACGAAACAGCCATATAGGCTCCCTACCTGGCAAGAATTAACACTTGTCTTTGAAATCAAACATGCATGATTATCTTGGAAACGGGTAAAGCTAGACAGTTTCTCCAAGACACCCCTTATTTGTTAATTTTTACTTCATGTTTTGTAATCTTAAGTCAAAATTAGTAATACTTACTCTGTCATATTTTATTGCAGAAAAGTGTTACAGCCCTTCCTTTTTTACAAGATGGGGGTTGGTAACGGTAACAGCACATTTAGTTTATTAATTATCAAGGTTTCAATAAGTAGTATACAAATATTCGTTGTAATACCCTAAGCAGTTCTCATAATATTTCACACAACAGTCCCTTTTAGCTCTATCTTTAGGGGTGAATACCGCCCTTAATATTTAAGATGGACCCTAGGTTGCTGATGTGAATTATTCTATTTTAACCCAAGGAATAGCCTGCCAAAGTTTGATGCAATGTTTTAGATACACGTATATACCAGGGAACAAAGACAACAGAGCAAGATTAAACATAGAGGGAATATTAATTACTTGGGATCCAGAGAAACATTTTAATTTTAATAAAATTATGAAAGGAGTAATAAGGGATATAATAAAGGAAAACAATAATGCAACAATGTAATTATTGGCAACAATACTGTATAAGCTAGCAGGTTAACAAAAATATGTAGAAGGAATAGAAAGGAGACCATGCATCAAATTACTGACTAGCCAGCTGCAAAATTGATTGGTTGCTTTCTTTACTTAAAGTTAAAGATAAAAGATAAGAACTAACTTTTGTTATCTCATATGCTTTTTTGTCGAAGCATTGCTTATAAGGGCTAACATTAATATAGTGTTAGTACCTTAAAATTATATTATCCCAAGTGAGTTGCTAGATGAACATATTACTTTGTTCAACCAATTAAAACATATTTTATAGCTTAGTTTATTGTATAAAATCTGTAATTTCAAAACTTGTATAGACACCATTGGGTTTGAACTAAAGCGTTTTCAACAGAATGACTAAACATTTTCAAAAATTTATCAAACAATTCCTTTGTATGCAAAATATATTAAGTGGGTTTTTTTGGGGTTAAAATCCAGATTTTCTTTGGAGGGGGTGGGGGGATTATAACAACCCTACTAAGAGACCAAGAGGTAGATCAATTAAGAAATAGATCGACATAATCATCATTGATGTGGCAATAAGAAACAAGAACTGGAGAGAAGTAACGGAAAACTAAATATTCATTAATAGTGTGGCATGGAGCGGAAAACTAAATATTCATTAATAGTGTGGCATGGAGGGGGAGAAAGCTAGCTAATATTGTACCTGGCACCCTTAGAACAATTATATGATGATACACCTAAAATGGCAATCATTCCAGAGGAAATAATATGTTGCCAAGTAATGAAACTTGAACCATTATATCTGTCGAGTGAGTTTACCTTATAGCCTGCTCTCTTTGCGCCTTCCTGACTTCAGGTTTCATGTTCCTTTTGGCCATGATATCAGTGAGTGATGCACCCACAATAGCACGCTGGAACTTCTGGGTGCGACGCGTTCGCTTCTTGGCTTGCTCTTCCTCCTGACCCTTCTTGTGTTTGCGCCTATAATAGAAAATATTAAAACTTTAAGATTATATGCAATATTGCCATTTACAAAGTTTGGTTTAAGCCTAAGACAATTATTCTTAAAAGAAAATAATTGTTTGAGTATACTAAAGCTAAACAAATGAATCAGCCATAATGAACCGGACCTTTAGGAAAGGCAAGGTCCAGGGAATAGGTTGGCTGGCCACAGCCTGTGTTTCTGTTGCGAGTATTCAAATTGAACCAGGCCATAGATTGGACTGACACAGAGTGCAACTCGCTACCAAATTAAAATTGCTTTATTATATTCCACACATACAAGATATTTGAGATAAACTATTCAATACTCTTTGGTGGTTGAATAGTTTAAGGTGTCACTCTCACAATGAATGGACCCCCGATAGGAATGAGGTTCAAATCCAGGATGGGTGTGCCGAGGGTAGTTTTTCCTCAAGGGTTTGGCATTTATCCTCAAGCTAACATACTTACTTACATACCTAATCACCCCATTCCCTTGCGAAGTGGGCAAGGACTAACTTTCTCCACACATCCCTATCCTTGTATACTCCCTTCGCTTCAACATCCATACATCGAGCTATACATAACATTATACTTACTCCAGGCATTAGGGGTAGGGATGTGAAAAAGTATTTTTACTTTTGCTAATATTTGTACTCACATTCCGGTATCGGAAGAAACAACTTTTTTGTTATCTTCACTAATGTTAGGATTGTATGTTTACTAGGGTGGACTTTGGGGGAAGAACAAATGACACTGGTTCTAAATTCTCACTCATTTTGTAATGATATCAATTTTTGCATGTCTTTATTAATATTTGAGATCATATTTTAAAGTAAATATATTAATATTTCTTCTTTTCAGTTAATATAAAGTAAACTCATCTTTTCTAAACTACAGCCATGTTTCTTTTTTTCTTTCGTTTAGCTGCACGTGTCAGAAGCATGGTTTTGTTTCCGGGTTGTATTACGCAGTAATTTAATAGCAGGTGCAGGGTAACGCGTCTGTTTTCTTAATTTGCGCGCTCATAAAAACTAACCCCATTGGTCGATGGAAAGAAAGCAAAGAGTGGTCTGGGTTCGAGAGTGTGAACTACGGGGTTCACACTCCTCGGCTCAAGAAGACGCTAGTTTTGTAGACACATCATTCTTCTTCAAACGGATTTCCTGCTTGACGTATAGTGAAGTAGGCGTGCTTAGGAGGGTCATAATGTTTGAATACATGGACATACTGTCCATTTGATGTCTATCATGTACAATAAATTTAACTATACTTTGAAATATACGGAAGTTTAGTATATACATACTAGTATCCCCGCATACAGCTTTAAATAAGGCGGAGGTAACAATTAACGACAGTGTTACGTAGTAAATTACAATTAGCATCCAATTCGGGGCAACAAAGGATGTACGTTACAATTGACGTCTCAACGAGGGGCATCCAACGCAGTTCGTTACAATTGGCACCAAAGTGGGGCATTAGCAGATAGGAGTTTGTACATTATCGATGAGTTAGACAAAAGAAGCTTTTGTAGTCAACTCAAGGGTGCCCCAAGCAGACGAAGCAGAAAAATTTGTGTGTTTCAATACCGATACTTACTGTTATCAATACTTTTCTTTCGGTACCACATCCCTAATTAGGGGTCATCCATAAGCCACATAATGCTTTTTTCTTACCTTTTTACCCCCGCCTTCTCCAGCCATGTAACAACATGTAAATATTAGAGCTGCCCCTTTTACTCTCCTCAAAGCAGGTGGTTTATGGGTGGCCCCTAGGAACTCAAAAGTTCATAACTTGCTCTTATAAAAGTACACCTGCGATTCCTATCTTGTACTAGTTCCAAGTCCATCTCATTACACCCTTTCTCTTTCAGGTCAATTCTAATGTCATCCCAAAGAGCTGCATCTAGATCTTCCTAATGATGTCTCTTCCCATTGGTTTACCAGTCAATACCCTGAACATGGTTCTAGATTCTTCCAATCATTCTACATATCCTGCCCACTATAATCTACAAGCCTTGACTATCCTAACAATGTCATGTCATGGTTAAAAGATATTTAACTCATCATCACTTAACTTTCACCACTCCCCATTATCTTCATTTTCCTAAACACCTTAAATTTATTTTCAATGTGGAGGGTAAAAGATTACATTTCACAAACATAGAGAACAGCGTGTAAAGCTATGGTTTTCTATATTCTGAGTTTTATATTGCTTGACAGCAGGCGAGATGTTAACTTACTGTCAAGAGTAATAGCATGAATTGACCAGACTGTATTCTTTTTATAATTTCCATTCTACTATCGTTTTTGATAGTTAAAATTGTTCCTAAATATTTAAACTCATTCATCAACTGTTTCCAGTCTGTGGCCGGGTGAGTTTAGTAAATACCACCATCTTCCTTTTTCCTTCTACCATTCTTCTCCCCATCGCTTTCTTGGACTCCTTTGTAGTCTTTTCCTATTTACTTCATTTCCATAATTTTCTTTGGCATCTTCTTTACTTCCATTCTCATTGCATGCTTCATTAACCATGTCAAATAATATGTTGTTCATACAAATATAAGATACTTAAATAAGTCAATTGGTATGTATGATATTTTAGGCAAAAACAAAAGAGAATTTAGATAGAAATGTAAAATTTACATATATGATTTAGAATTTCTTGCGTCATCCCTATTTTGACTTTATAAAATTGGTATGAGATTCAAATGTCCATGTTTATGCTGTATGTGTGACAGTTGGTAAAATAAAACCACCCTATGCAACACTTCTTTTCTCCATTGCAGGTCTTTTACACAACTATAGAACAACTCTCGCTGCTGTCCTCTTCTTATTAGATCCTCTCTGCTTCCACATCACACTTCCAAAATATTTTACGTTCTGTAATTTTCTCAACTCGATTATATTTGGGGCCACTCTATCTTAACACAACTCCTGTTATCCTCATACATGCTTTTCACTCATTACAACTTCTCTTTCCACTTCTGGCCCCTCTATCACTTTAATTTTTTTATTTCTATCCCCACTTTCATATGCCTTCTCTATATCCATATATACCATTACCACATTTTTCCCAAATTCATATCTTATTTATAAGTGTTGTATTTAGCAAAGATCAACTCCATTGTAGAACTCTGTTTCCTAAATCTGTGCTGTTACTCTATTTTTTTTTACATTATCTTCTCGTATATTTTTGTACAGTTTTGACTTAAACGTCAAATTTATAAAATTACGTGTTTTAAATAGGCTTTTTAACTATTTCTAAACATACATGTAAATTTCACAATCTTATATAAGTTCTAGTTTGTTTTTGCTTAAAATATCACATGTGTGCATTCCTGCGCACACACCTATTTGTACCACTTTCATTACCAAATAAAGGCTTATTGGACAGTGCTTAACTTGACAGTTTGTTTCACATGTATTATAACCTAAATTGTTTAATCACACCTAGTTGCTAATAAACTTGAACTACGATACCATATTTAAAACAATAGACCAAAACCATTTAAAAATGTAGAATCTAATAAGCAAACACAATAAAACAAGAGCTTTGGATGGGATTTAATTATTTGTAAAGTGAAATTACTGTGCTCTACCTGGAAGCAGTGTTGCCACTACAAATTAAAATCGTTCCCACCCAACCAATGTTGATCATAAACCTATGCTGGTAAAATATGTAACTTGAACATTAAGGTTCACCACTTTATGACAAGTTTATTAAGGGCATTACTACCACTGGCAACTCTCGAGCTTCGCATGGATACATGACTTAAGCTAATACTCTGTGAGTCAAATGTTTGGACTTATGGCCTTGAAAATTTTGTTGGCTGATCAGTATTGAAGCATTAGAGTAGCAAGGGCTAGGATGTGTTGATTAGCTTGAAAAAAGTTAAATACATTCTTCAGTAGTTTTCTTCAATTACGTTTGTGGTTGGTTCATTCATTCTGAAAAGTTCAAGTTTTTATGATTGCAATCGTTTGTTCAGCAAAATTTTTCGTTTGTTCTAATTTGATAAACCCACAAATGGTATGTTTATATTTGGGGGGAGAAAAGGAGGCAGCTTCACGGTAGCGCCCCTTTTTTTTGGTGGAAAATTGATTTTTATGGTTTTGATAGTTCTGCAAAATATTTTATTTGTTCTGCCTTTGTTCTTGAACAAATGAGACATGAACTTGTAACACTTTGTTTACTCGTGAGGGGCTAACTTCATGGGCACCCCTTCCCCAACACTTTTAAAAGTTCTTGTTTTTTATTGCAATCGTTTGTTCTAGGTTATACAATTTTTTTTGTTAAGTCCACAAATAGCATGTTCACATTGGGGAGAGCCAACTTGGGCCAATGGGGCCAACTTCATGGTAGCCCATTCCAGTTTGAATAATATTAAGGCACTTTATGTTAAATTAGTATATTTTTAAATGATAATGGTGTGCGAAGCTTCGAAAAGTCAAAGTCGAAGGTCAAACCTCCTTTGGCTTTAACATCTACAATAACCTTCGTATATTTGAAAAATTTCGAAGGATAAAACTTCGATAAACTATCAAACGATTTAAATTTATCTAACTAAATATTACATTTTTCAATAGTTGATCATTTTAACAATTATGCTAGTAATTTAACTAACATAACATAAGCATTGATCAAAAACAGTTAAGTAAATGTTAATATATTATATTCACTATTGCCAACATCATTTTGTAAAGAATAAAAATACCTAAAAAGAAATAACATCATGGTCACTGTTCTGAAGCAGAAAAAGCGCTTTGGTTGTGCTATCATAACTGCTCGTGTCTAATGTTTGGTCCTAAGTATCCTATCTCTTTGGAATTATATGTGACAAATTTAAAAGTGCATTTTGACACAGAAGTTTTTCATAGCTTATTTACATTTTCTTTATTATTCAAAATGGCTGATAGGGAATTTAATTTATAATTATTATCAAAAAATTAATATGTAAAGTTTGCAAAATAATATTATATAAACTCCATGAAGTAAGTAAAAATTAAAACTTAATTGATATGTTACTAAGCTTATCAATAAGCATGTGTGCATTAATTATTAATATAGTACTTAGGTAACAAATGAGGAAATTTTTCTGGCCCCTAAAAAAATAATTAATGTAAGAATTAAAAGTAGCGTTAAGTGACAACAACAAAAATCCTAGGTAGCTTAGGATTTCTTCGCCAGTTTCAAGATTCGCTTCGCATTTAAAAAGTGGCCTTCGCACACCCCTATTATTTTTAATCAAACATTTGTAGAAATGAGAAAGTAATATTGAAAAATAACTATACTTCATTCACAGTAGGAATTAGTCTTTGAAAGGTCTATTTTCCTACCAATATCCTACTATATAATAATATTATTATTATTAGCACTGCGTCTTACTACCCGTTCGGGTTATATGCACTTAAGCTAAAGTGTAATGGTAGGGTGATTGTGAGATGAAATGGAGGACCTACAGTTTAACGTGGAATCCGAACCACAGTTGAGGCCTGGCATTCCCCACATTCACAAGATGTCTTGTCAGAGGTGAAGGAAGGGTTTGGTATTATATAATAGATTCATAGAAGGGAAGAAGGCCTTTCAGAAAACAATTACTACACTGAACAGACCTTATGTATCCTATTTGTCATGTTTTAAAAATCCGCATAACCGATGAGAAGCTGAAATTAAATGGTGAAAAGTTGTGTTGAGATGGGATTTTTTTTAAAGTAATTTTTTGTAAATCAATATTATATTTCCCAGATTACAAGAGTTTAGCCGTTAAAAGACTTTATTGAATAGCTATTTTTAGTTTCCA
This sequence comes from Timema douglasi, assembly GCA_901482245.1. Lineage (NCBI taxonomy): Eukaryota > Metazoa > Arthropoda > Insecta > Phasmatodea > Timematidae > Timema > Timema douglasi. The sequence continues at coordinate 22,540 of CABEEJ010003683.1, forward strand.
TTTGTAAAGTATGTGTTTGATTTAGTCATGCATGTGCATTCATTTCGATTTTTTTGTTTAAATTCTTAGTGTTTTTTTTTAGAATTCCAGGCTATTCTATAAGTATTTTTTAATCTCTTTTTAGGAAATTTATTCTCTTTCCTGTTAATAAACTTTGATTAGTTTGAAAATATAATTTTTACTTCTTTATAAGTGTCAGAGTTGAGTTGGAATAAATGCCATTTCCTTCCAACCATGTCTCTTTGTGGTCAAAGCTACTACTTACTACATCATACTAGCAATAGTAGCAAACAATGCTTTAGGATAACATAGTTCTGAGCTCTCTTGAGGGTGTGGGGGAAGAGGGAGGTAAAATCTCAGGTATCTTTCAGTAATTTCTCAACTGCCCAAATAGACTAAACCAATATTTTGGAGCTTAGGAAAAAATTATGCCTATAACAATACTTTTCTTTACTATGAGTTTTATAGCATGCAATAAGTTGTAGACCAAAGTCTTCTTTGTTTTTATTGCTTTTTTGTGCATAGTGAGCGAATCAAAGACAATATTTTTAAATACTTTGACACTAAGGGTGGGACATTCTTTACTTGACGCCCTGTGTGACCATATAGGTCGCGCACACAAAAGTCCATCATCACTAGTTTATTTAGTATGTGTAAGAGATCTAAGAACTAACAAACTAAAATATAATGCACAATAATCCGAAACAAACTAAAAAATTATAAAACCAAAAATACAAATTTTGTTATATTTTATCTAGCTGAGGTGAAGGTGATACAAAACTATTAATTTTAAAACTATCAACATGAAATAAACACATTTTCAAAAAATACATTCAGAACAAAATCAAGATAAACATGTTAAGGAACCTTCAAACAAACTAACAACAAACTTTAAACAAAAAGTGTTCAAGTTTTGAAAGAACATGAGAGAGCCACTACTAGAAAAAGATATCGAGGCTTTGCAAAAGGAATAAATGAAAATCTTTGCAAAAAGAAATCCAAAATGAACCAAGAACGAACTATTGAATGCAAAGATAAAATATCAATTTTTAAAAGTTGTATGTGTTCATGTGGAGAATATGGTTGCCAAAAGCTGTCAATACATGCTTTTAGTGTAAATATATCATGTGCTGTCTAGCCAAAACCAAATGCGCATTTTTTTTTAGGAACCACCTAGAACAAAGGAAGAACAAGCGATTGCAATCATAAAAATATGGAGTTTTAAAAGATAAGGGAGGCTTCATGAAGGTCCAAAGTAAACATATAATATGTAATTATAATAAAACCAAAAAACTGATTTTTTTGCGGAACAATTTGGAACAAACGAAGAAAAAAGTATTGTAATAATAAAAAATAATTGTTTTTAAAAGGGGAAAAGAGCAAATTTATGGATGTCAAATGTAAAATTATAATTAATTTTGAGGTTGCATCAAAACGTAAAATATATATTTATATAGAACAATCCGAAACAAACAAGGAACGATTGCAACCATAAAAATTCAATTTTCAAAAGCTGGAGGGAGGTATTGTTAAGTTGGCACTACCAATAGAAACATACAATTTTTGATAATATCAAAACATACAAAATGTTTGTGGGACAATCTGAACCAAATAAATGCAAACATAAATACATGGATTTTTCAAAGCGGAGGGACTACCGTGAAGTTGGCCCCTCAAGAGTAAACAAGTGTCACAAGGTCATGTCCCATTTGTGCAAGAACAAATGCGGACCAAACGATACTTTTTGCGGTACAATCCGGAGCATATGATTGCAATCATAAAAACTAGAATTTTTAAATTGTGTGTGTTGGGGGGGGAAGACGGTGGGGGGGGACGGGACACGCGTGTTTTCTTCTCAGTTGGTACCTACCCATGGTACAAATTGTAGGATTATTTGAATTTGATTAAGAAAATATTAAATATCTATCTAGGTTTCCTGTTTTATTATTTTTGACAGGGGTATCTTTCTCATCAATAATCTAGGTATATCACCGTCTCTTTCTGATACGGCTCGAAATTCTTCATTTTCAATTGAATTTATCTCATTACTATCACATCTCCAGAGCTTTGGAATTCTGAATCAGTACACTTGTCTAATAATGTTATCAATTGAGGAAGGAGGGAGTTCTTCCACACCTGACATATACTTCGTATCAGACACATGTGTTCTCTTTCTATGGTTTTCCCATCCACTCTCCACATAAATAGAGTGCATTTAATATAAAAATTTGTTTCCTCCTACTTGCACCCTGGAATAACTCAAACCTCAAAACCTAATTGCTAAATAATTCAAAGTGCCTAAAAACAGTGGAGTGCGATTATACATAATAGGGTGTCTACTGAGTTAGAGAAACAAAATTAGTGACTTTTGAGTGACCTTTTATGACAACAAAATTCCTTCGGTAAACGGTTGAATACATAATGCATATATAAGCATAATGCACTCACATTCAACATTAAATAGATGGCATCAAGGTGAAAACCACCAAGACAAATCGCGGCTAGCGCATGGCATCATAGGTAGTGGATGGCTCGATATTCGAAGCATTCGTGTTAATACAATGCACGGGAGATTCACACAAAAATATTTTCATGACTTTAATACCAAAATATTGAAAATCCGTGACTTCTCTGACCTTTTTTGCAACTAGTGACTTTTTCATGACATTAATGACCCAGTAGACAACCTGTATAATTTTAGTTACATCTTAATTGGGTGATAATGTTTTAGTTATTTTGATTAGATCTATTCAAATAAAAATCATTACCTTTCTCTCTCTCTCTCACACTTTTTTTTATGAAATTCATATGTAATAAAAGACATTCCTTTGTGAATGAAATAATTGTTTCATTACATTATTTATTTGCAAAAAAAATAATTAAAAAATTGTAGAAAAACTGTTGTTACAATAGTAAATAGCGGTTTTTCATTTGAAGTAAATTCAAAGTGCTCACACACTTGCAAATGCAAACATCAATTACTACTATAATATCATACTTGGGCCTAAAATTACTTTCTTATAAGTGAGTTTGAGATACATATTGTAATGTAGGGCGCACATGACCTGGGGGGCTCATGGACCATTCACACATAACCATGTGAATCAAGAGTTCTTTTAGGGATGTTGGGATATGTTGCTGATTAAACATGAATGAAAAATGCCCAAGAAATATTCAAGGTTTTGACTATTAAAACTAAAACACACACACTCACACACTGATTAACTACACATCTAAATTAAACCAATAAGGAACATATGAAAATAAAATTAAACTAATCAACAACTAAAAACTATATATCTTAACTATTCAAATATTAAAAAAGTCACTAAAATGTTCAATAAAACAGTAGTCCACAATAACAATAAATCTCTACATCAGCCGTGTACTTAGGCCAACACTTGTCCCGCACACTGGACACGCCAGAACACAACTCGCACTGGGAACTCCCGGACTAACTGGTTGAGAGCCAAGAACTGAGATCACCTAGCTATCGCTGAGCGTGTATATATAGGGATGGTCCCAGCTAAGGGTCTGTAACCCTCCACTTCTAGAATACTAGGCCAGAATTAAAAGGACTCAGACCCTTCTAGATGTGTCCCCCATCCCCTCCAATCTCCCAGTCAAGTGAGAAGGCTGCTGCCTACATGCTAGATAAGGAGAGCGTGCCGGTCCCACTATTAAACACTAATCTTGTTACAATATATAATGAACACTAAACCTTCTTATATTGTTTAGGTACCCAACAAGATATCTTACTGATTGACACAGCATTATAGACTACTTCTATAGGAACTACAACATAAAACTTGACCTGATGATACCCTTAAAGGCTCAGTCACTAGTGGGATGCAGGCCTTTTTATGAAAATCGTGGAAAAAACTAAAAAAAAAGAAGTTTATTCATATAAGGTAACCAACCTGAAAGGATATTTGGGTTAGGCCTTGAAAGAAACAAAACCAATTATTTATTGAATAGTTTATATTTATTTAGTGTTATTACTTACTAAATAAATCTGAAACACCCGAATAAAAGTAGGCTAAATATTTTTTTTAATCTTTTACCGTGCTGCATCTTACTACCAGTTTGGGTCATTCGCTTTTGTACGAGAGTAGCAGGTTAGACCATGTAGTCACTGAAGCAAGACCACACGGCCACCGAAACATATGGCTATAAAGTTTATGATTGTGAATATGCTATGAGGTTTTGTTTAATTTAACTAAAATGGACCAATGAATCTCAAAGATGAAACATAGTATTTTTAAATTTAAATGTAAGTTACTAAACCCACCTGTAAAGAACTGTCCATGTCACCTTGCGAGGATTCCTCTTCATTAGATGGGAGGACTCACATTTTGCATTCAAAAATGTGAATGTCTGCAACCACAATACAAAAATATTAAATATATAAAATCTTGTGATTGACATCAGAGTTAAAAATTAGACAGCCAAAAGAAACCATTTTAATAAATTAAGTGTGAAATTATAATTTCTGTTTCCATAATTTTTCTTAAGAGTTTGGGTCATACGATACTATTATTTAAATTAATTTTAATTATAGTAAGGAGAAGTAAGAATGAGAATTATAAGGAACGTACTTGGTAAAATGACACTTGGTTAATTAGTTGTTACACTTCAGTCAAAATTAACATAAAGAAATGAAAAAGAAAACAAGGGGAGGTTTAATAAAGAGGAGATAATTAAAACATAAAAAGTATATGCAGTCAATTAAGAATATGAATTGATGGAAGTAATAATTAATTATTCAAGGTTAAAAATTGACATATCAAGAATTTAATCACATGTAAGTACATAAAGTATTCACCCAGTGTCACTTAGAAATTGATCAAGAGCAATTTGAATTTAAAAGTAGGAAACCAATAAATAGGTGAACAGAGTTCAATTAATGAAATGAAATTATTTTTAATTAGAAATTATCAAAATAGAAGCTGTAAATAGTTAAAATGAACAGGAGTGTTACATGTGATATTTACATGAGCTCAATTTTTTATTATTATTATTATTATTATTATTATTAGCAAATCTTACTACCCGTTCTGCCAGGCCTCCAACGTGGTTCGGATTCCACGTTAAACTGTAGGTCCTCCATTTCATTTCACAACCACCCTACCATTACACATTAGCGTAAGTGTGTATAACCAGAACGAGTAGTAAGACGGGGTGCTAATAATAATAATAATAATAATAATAATAATAATAATAATAATAATAATAATACCTGTTCTGGTTATACACACTTATGCTAATGTGTAATGGTAGAGTGATTGTGAGATGAAATGGAGGACTTACAGTTTAACATGGAATCCGAACCACGGTTGAGGCCTGACATTCCCTACATTCACAAGATGTCTTGTCAGAGGTGAAGGAAGGGTTTAGTAATCAGATAAATCTATGCCGGGACCGAGGATTGAACCCCGGCCAGCCAGCACAAAAGTCTGACACCTTACCCCTAGACCGCCAGGTCACCTTTATTAAATATAATAGAATGGATGTAATTAAGAAGTGTAAACGGTAAAATACTTGAAATGATACTTGAATGGTGTATTACAAAAGACGTTCCTTAACTGTGATTTAATTCCACTCCTTAGACACTTGTACCGTCTCTAGGCTGATTGATTGATGACATGTTTTGGCGTTCATTACGCCATCCTCGTGAGTGGGGTTGAGTTGTTGTTCCTGATTGTGAACTGTGATTTCACTGTGTTAATGATGGGAACAACAACTCAACCCCACCACGAGGATGGCGTAATGAACGCCAAAACATGTCATCAATCAATCAGCCTAGAGCGGATACAAGTGTCTTAAGGAGTGAAATTAAATCACAGTTAAGGAATGTCTTTTGTAATACACCATTCAAGCATCATTTCAATTATTTTCCTGTTTACACTTCTTAATTACATCCATTCTATTATATTTGATAAACTTGTAATATCGATTATATAAAAACCACGTTGATTGATCTGGTCGATATTTTTTGCTAATTATCAACTATCTAATTAATTATCTCTTTGGTTAATATCTAGTTATAACTCCTTGACCTGATAACAAGCTCTAAACATTAACATGTTTCTTATGTAGTTACCCCTTAATAATATGTTGACATTGTGTATCAATTCTTGTTATTTACTTCCTAGATTTTATTAAATCATTCTTGTAATTAGTCAATGCCAACTTATTATTAATCACATTGATTATTCTTATCATTTGTTGTAAATGCATAATTGCCCTTGTTGACTGTTCTTAGATTTTATTAAATTGATTTAATGTAATTTTATCACATGTAACAACACTCCTGTTCAGTTTAACTATTTACAACTTCTATTTTGATAATTTCTCAAAGAATTTTAAAAATAATTCCATTTCTTTAATTGAACCCTGTTCACCTATTGGTTTCTTACTTTTAAATTCAAATTGCTTTTGATCTGTTTATAAGTGACTCTTAAGAAAATAATTTATGGAATCTTGGTAAATGTATAATTACTGTCATATCTATAGTCAATTAATGAATTTGTTTATACTGCATTTTTGCCTTTGTTGACTTTCCTAAATTATAACAAACTGATAATTTATTAATTATTTGTGTTAAAACTCTAGTTTGTCACTATTTACAATTCTTATTTCCGATATAATTCTAAAAAAAATATTCTAATACTTTCATTTTTTAAGAATCTTGTTCAACTACTGGTTTTTCTCGATTTTTAATTAAAGTTGCTCTTGATCAATTTCTAAGCGACACTTAGGTGAATAATTTATGTACTTAGATGTGATTAAATTCCTTATATATCTATTTTTAACCTTGAATAATTAATTATTTATCACTCCCATAAATTCATATTAATTGACTGCATATACTTTTTATGTTTTAACAATCTCCCCTTTATTAAACCCTCTCTTTTTTCTTTTTCATTTCTTTGTTAAATGAAGTGTAACAACTAATTTTCCAATTGTCATTTTACCAAGTACGTTCCATTTAAATATCATTATATCTGATTCTACTAACGATGTTTCTAAAATAGCTAATGCATGGTTATGGTTAATAGTTTATCCAGTTTTGGACGTTTGGAAAAATTGTGTAAAAATATAATATAGTTGGAATCGTAAAAAAATGTTCATGCACACAACAAATTTTAATACCAGATCAAAATTGATTTTTATTCTTTGTGGTGTTTGTCGTTAGAGAAAAAAAAAGTGCAATAAACCATGTAGAATAAGAATTCAACAAAGCTCTAATTTCATTAAACATTTGCTTTTATTTTTGTTAAAATTTTTCTTTTGCAACCTTTGTTACACCTCAAGTTTAGGCCTCTAAAGGTCTTACACGTACAACAAATTTGGAGGATTATAGGCAACATGTTTTAATTACAGTTGTACAAAGTGAAATGTCAGTTGTTGGCATAGAAATGCATTAAGGACTATTTATAGTACCTTTAAAGCCGTCACCCAAGTAAACTCAGGTGGTGAATGTACTTTACATATATTTCAAGGTTTCTTTCTTACCTAGCTTAACCTAATCTTTCACTAACTTTGCTACCGTTCCATTCACTAATAAATTAGAGTCTCACTCAAATAACCTGTTGGTATAATTATGTTTATGTTTGGGTTTAATTGAGTTGTCTAAATATTAGCCAATATTAGTATCAGTGGCGTCACCATTTACTTATAAGTTTAATTTTAGTAACACCTTTAAATTTATTTGTTATGATTTGGTATCTTAAGGTGCTTAAACTCTATTCCCAATAGCTCTACTACGTCTTGCCAAATGATACACACATACATGCATGACAACTTTGGATAGAAATAACTCTCAATGTATTACCCTAAATTATATTTTAATTCAATTTCGATAGACATGGAAGTTTATTCTCCATTCACTGTAGTAATTACTCTCTGAAAGGTCTTATTCCTACCAATATCCTACTATATAATAGATTTATGGTGATGGACAAAAGCCTTTCAGAAAACATTTCCCACGCTGAACAGACTTTAGGTTAGGCTTGGTTTATTTTTAATTATAAACAGATATAAGATTATTTTAAACTATTTAAACTAATTATTCTGATAAAATATATTTTTTAATCAATAAGTCTTTTTAACAGGAATTCTGTAGTTATTAATTCAACATATAGTAGCATAGTTAATAATCGAGTAGGCCTATATATTTAAAAAGATTAATTAAAATGTATGAGATTCTGTGTTTGGTATAAAGAAATAGCAGGCCTATTTGCAAGATTGACGTGGTTGCTATAGACTTTAGAGCAGTGGTTCTCAAACTTTTTTTTTTGCGTATCACTCATGTGTATTATAGATGTCATGTACCAATGAACTATTGAAATTTCCATTAGGATAGCGCTATGTCTCGGAATGATTGTTATTTGTGATTATTATTATTAACGCAGCGCCATATATGATTGGATATCTGGTAAATTTATTATTTTATTCAGTGGTTAATTTGTCTTAATTTTCCTATTGGTTGAGATTATGTCTTTTCATAGTAGACAGGCAATTTAATATCAAGTGAAAGCATAATTATGAGTATGCTTGTATAGCAGCGAGTCTGACTAGTGGGTATGTTTGGTGTAGAAGAACACTGGTGTTGCTATACACAAATAGTTCCTCAAATTTAGGGGGATATGTTAGTATTGTCTTCTTGCACACCACCTTGAGAAGTTCTGTGAACCAATTTTAGAACTGCTGCTTTAGTGTGTTGCAATAGCATGTTAAATGGGCGAGCCAAGCAAATTAATTATAAATTATTAATTTAATAATTAGGCTGTATTCAGATAGTCAGTACACTTGACTTGACAACTTTACACTTGCCACGCACTTAAGATTGAAGACTGCAACAGACTTTTGGACAGCAAACTATCCTTTCCACATCCTTGATATCATAGGCTACTTACAGATGTTTGGGTCTTTTCACTGGACATGAAAAACTATCCAAATTACCCAACACAACCAGTATATTTAACATATGTTATTACAGATCAGATTACTCTACAAGCTATAGCTTTAAGACGAAAAATTAAACAGTTGTCAGACCAAACACTGTATCGACAGCATGTCAAGGTCAACTTGCCATCACCCTTGGACTAAAGGGTGTGTGAGGGGTGCATCAGCACACTTCGTGACTGTTCGGACAGATCTATACTTAATCATGTGATTGTCAATGCAATTATCAAGTGAACGTCAAGGGTCAACGGTGTGTGACAAAGAATATTTGGATACAGCCTTAGTCTTGTGAGCTAGTTTCAAAGTCAGACTTATTTGATCTCCACCACAAGTGTGGGGCCATAGATACTAAGTAGGCATACAGGTTGAAACCTATCTAAAACAGTATGTGAAACAGGCACATTCAAGTCGGGTGTAATATCTGTCTTTTATGTCTTGTATTTAGCATAGCGCTACACTTGAGGCATGTTAAGTTTGATTATGAAACTAATGCTTCGTAAAAGGGTAGCTGAATTTGTGTTTGATATTAATTATGAAAATATCTAGTAAAAAAATCACTATTTTAAAAGAAACTTCAACATTCTTGAGCATATAGTTTCTCCACTAGACATTTCCTTAGAAGTGAGGTTAGATAGGAGCTAGTCCAAAAGCCATTTAACACTCGTTTCATTTACCATAACTATTGAAATCCTTTTCTTTAATAGATAATTATATTTATTATGAGACTTTATTGTAAATAGGCTCTAAATAAATTAGTTTACCTTTCCATCAGCTTTAACCATGGTCTTTCCATGGCCTGGGTAAATCTTGTACCCGCTGTAAGCGCACAAACCGATCCTGCAATAAAAAAAAGATTATATTCATTAATTTATTTAACAATATTATCACACAATATAATATGAGATGCGATCAATATTCTAGGATTGAAATAAATCAGAAATACACACTTCATAGTGAGACAACGATGGCCGGAAATAAGAAATATTTACAACGCCAAACTTTAAACAATTGACTATCGTTAATAGGTATACTTATAAATCCAAAAGGTCTTAGTGACTAACCAATATATTAAATGAAGTTATATTCATACTTTTCATACTTTTAATTTTGAAATATTATGTGTACATCCAATTTTATCTAAACATGAAATAATTATTTTCATCTAAAGTTTTAAAATTTTCGTTAAAGTTGTGGTTAACCTTAATGGTTGTCATAACGACACATTTATTTGTGACGCTAATAATATTATTTTAAAAATGCTAATTTGCTATTCAAAAATAAAAGAGATTATGTCTTGACTGTATATCAAAGGGTTTTTTTTCCAAAAAATTACATAGCAATTATTACGCTTAGATAGCTGCTTACTGCTTATAATTACATTTGCTGCATTCCTAAGAATGGACAGATTTTAAACAATGCGTCTGTCAACTTCACGCTATATCACTAATTTAATAGCACAGTTTTTGCTTTTACTAATAGATATCTTTATAAATTCTTTTGCAGAATTTGCACGCAAAGAAAGTGTTGTTCTTCTCGTCTTATACATGTAAGTTGACATATTTTTTAGTTTAATGAACTATTTTTTTCTTTGGTGCACCATTATTTAAAGTAAATGAGGAATAGTGGGAGTTTTTGCATCTAAATAGAGACTAAAACATTGTTTGCTCTTTAATTTTTTTAAATTTGTCACCGGGTTATACTATCTGCTCAGGTTATACACATACTGTACAAAACACTAATACGTTAGGGATGAGGGAGGTTGAAATTAACCCGCCTCGGCGGCGTAGTTAGCTAACGTGCCAATTTCGTGTTGTGCTAGATTGCCGAAGAAGGGGAGATTGAGGTTTAAATCTCGCTCGGGTGAACTAGGCTTAGTTTTTCCTGAATGGTTTTCAACTCTACCTCCATGCAAATGTAGGTTCACTTCTATATTCAACCTTCCCAATTTATAACCCATTAAAGTAATTAATACATAAGTGTATAACCCAAACGTGTAGAAACATGCGGTGCCAAGTATTATTATAATTTGATATTAAAGAAAGTGTAGGCCTACCCACCCAATTTTTTATGAGGGTATAGTGGAAAATCATTACGAAAAAACAATTCAGAATCCACCCGAGTGGGATTTGAATTCTGGTTTTGTCATTGGCACTCCAGTCTTTGGTAAGAAATATGATTTACGTACACCAGGGGTCAGCAAACAGTCGATTGCCCGGCAATTTTCATTTGATCGCATAAGAAAACTACATCAAACCAAAGTTGATCTTTGGGTCTTCTAAACTTGAAAATATATCACTTTCTTTCATATAACCTAGATCCGCCATAATTGTTAATGTTAGTGTGTTCTCGTCTTAGTGGTGATGTGTTCTATAAGTGAACAAAGAGTGATGAATGCAAGCCATAGATCAGCAAGTGCAAGTCTCTGACATAAACACCAGCGCTAAGATGTTTCCCAAAGTTTAGCTTTGTTTAAAAAAATTAGCATTCTGAACCTGCCCTTTTCCTAGATGGTTAACCTTGGACTTTCAGTGGAGTGGTTTGCTGCTAGGGTAGCTTCTTTCAAAGTTTTGTATTTTGGTTATGAAGAAAAAAACTTTTCACTGATGGTGAGTTTGTGAAGGTGGCTTTACTGAAACTGATGCAGAACTATTTGCTAAATTCAAATAAAGGAAATAAATTATTACCTGCTATTTATTCTGTCCAACTATCAGAATGCACTGTGAAGTTATACATTTGAGCTCATGTCCACAGATTTAGTCAAATAACAAGGCAAACCGTTAACAGTTTAGGGGTCAGTGCACCTTGCTACAATCAAAGGGATCCCCGGTTCGATACCTGGCTGGTGCCTTTGTATTTTACCCACATCGGCGTAGTTGGTTAATCCGCTAGTTTCATCTTGAGCTAGACTGCCGAGGACGGGGAGATCGAGGTTCGAATCTCGGTCAGGTGAACTTGGGGTGTTTTTTCCTAAATGGTTTTCCACTCTTCCCCCACACAAATGCGGGTTCACTTCCTCTAAATTCAACCATCCCAATTCCTAATCCATTAGTGTAATTAATACTTAAACGTATAACTTGAACGGGTAGTAAGACACAGTTCTAAGTAAAAAAAATTAAATAAACTTAAAGCAGATGTAGAATCCTTTTATTTCCTAAAATTTTACAGGTGAATAGAATAGAGCCTAGCTACATCATATAATATTTTTGGCACAGTTTAACTAGGTGGAATGGAATGGAACGTGGAAAAAACCAGTGTTTTTGAAGTTTTTATGGCAAAGCATTTATTTTTTGCTAAAATAAATAAAATATTACACCAGTACAAACATACGGTAGAGTTTAATTTTATTCACATGGAAACCTCAATATTTCTTGAATATCTGTCAAGGGTGTCCTGGAATTTAATAACTTTTTATCTTCATTTTAAAAGTTTGTTAGATGGTAACATCATGCTCATGACAGATTTTCAACAACTGTTTATATTACTGTGTGAAGAGAATTAAACTCTATGTTTGCACTGGAACAATATTTTATTTATTTGGTTCAAAAAATGATTTACCATAAAAACTGCAAAAACACTGGCATTTTTTCGCATCTGCTTCCATCCCATCTTAAGCATTTTTGTTAAACCAAGCTTAAATGATTTTCAAGTAAAGAGGATTTTTTTTAAATCTTACAATAACCCGAACAACTATAGGAGCATATATATTTGCCAGATTCAAGAATTACATGCTTGAGGAAATGGTATCTATTAAAAAATTAATCAGCATAACCCTAGAAGGTTCTTGTTAATTGACAGACATTCACTAGGGCTTGCTTTCATCATATCAAACAGATTAACAGTTCTGTCATTTTAGTATACAATTCATGCTCGAGATCTTTGCGGAAAATTCCTAACCATGGATAATGTCATGAAGGTTTTTTTTAGAATGATCCATAGTAGGGCTGTGGATTTGATAAGCCAAGCCTTCAACTCAGACTCTTTCAGAAATGACTATAAAGTAGTATATTTATTGATACCTACCTAATTAAAAACTTAGTGCAGTGAAATTATCCAATACAGATTACTACTTCATGAAAAGTTTCTTTGGCTTTGTGAATTATATTTGCATTAATTTATCAATCCAAATTACAAAATTGGTCCTAAAGAAAAAAAAAAGTTTAAAATAAAAATAATATATTCACCATAATTATCGTTGCAATATTATTATAAGTTTATATTTGGAAGTCGGAGCCAGTACATTTTTACAGACTCAGATTCAACCCACACCCAAAATTGCTTTCGACTCCACGGCCCTGGTTTACAGCAGTCAGGCATTAAAAATATAGATTGTTTAGAATGTTTGCAGAAGACCTAGAATTTCAATTGAGAGAGAAACTTCTTTACATGAGTGTTGGTCGGCTAAATAAAGGCAAAGTCCTTTGGTGATTTAAAGATCTGTTTCCTCTATTAAAATATTTTCTAAAAGAAATAGATATGATTTACTACCCAGAAGTGGATGATTCAGGATGGCTAGTATATTTTGCATTTCTTCTTGATACTACATTTAAATGGAATAAAATTGCAACTGTAAGGTAAGGACAAAAATCAGAAACATGGTTTTTGTGGTTTAACCATTTTCAGGAAAATTGACATTTTGGGGAACCAATTTTCATAGTAGAGTCTTTAAACACTTCCTTAAAACAGGTGGTTAATTACAAAAACTTAGAGCCTGAAAAACAACTCAATATAATTGATTACCTGGGAGCCGAGTTTACATGAAGAATAGCAAAGTTTGGAAAACTAGAACCAGTTTCAAGTTTTATTTTGAACTTATTCGCTCTTTGTGTTTTTGAAGATCTTTATATCTTCGGAAGATCATTCTATCTCTAATCTCAATTATGCTACATTGGAAATTAAAATCATCACTATCCAAAATTATATTGAACAGGAAACACCCTGCCTTTGGCGGCTAGCCATTATTTAATGGTATCTGCATTTCTTATGTTCCATAATAGTTTTATATTCATTATGCAATTTTATAATTTATATAAGAAAAGTAGATAGCTTACTTTGGAAATATACATTTTATTTATTCTATATTTTCTTTCTATATAGGAGAGAACATAATTATTGCGAAAACAACCAAAATCAATATTAGAGTAGATAAATAATGAGTTATCACGGGATTCATTATAGGTTTGTAATTTGAGCTGACTCAAAGATCTTGCCGATACCAGCCTTAGACCATGTGGCCACCAACTTAAAAAAAAACTTATAGTTATTTAGTAGATCTTTGTATCAGTTGCCTGCTAGGGTACACACAACTACAGTTAACTCCCGATTATCCGTGGTAATGGAGGGGACGAGTGCTGCATATAACCCAAAACCATGGATAATTCGCATAATTAATAAAACAAGAGATTGTAGCACATTCAATTCGAACTAGTACTCAATTATCATGATTGCATTTATTAACATATATTTCTCACACTAAAATGATAAAAACAAAACACTTTAAACCATTGTATAGTACACTCCAAATGGACACATCACTTAAAAAGTTTAATAAGTTTTTTGCTTCATTGCAGCTGCTTCCTTTTTCCTTATCCTGCTATGTATTTTCCGTAAAATCAGCTTGTCAGTTAGAAACATGTTGTATTCCTGTTCCAGATTATTAAGCAGGTTGAGTCCATTCCAGTGCAATCCCTCTTGCATTATTGGTATTCTTAAAGGCTTTGATTATGATACTTAATTATTAACATAGGCCTAGCTGGTCTACAAAAGACTCAAAGCTAGTGACAGATTCAACCACCAAGCTCTGTAGTTGAGATGATAGTATGAGAGGAGAACTGGAATCTCTGTTATTGCTTTTTTGTGACTCATTTGTCAATGTTTCTGGTGTTAACATCCTTGAGATATATATTATTTTTTTTAGCACCACGTCTTACTACCTGTTGGGTTAAATTAAACTTGGGCTTTCCCAATTGACTTTATTTTATTTAAACTTAAATATAAAAAGAAAAAATCATAAAAATATAACTGAACATTTTTCAAAACCAAAAGTTTTCCACCACAAATCTCTAGATATACCATAGCACCTACAATATTTACTTGGCATAAATGTATTTCCTATTTCATAAGCCATTGCATGGTATAGTAGTCAGTTATATTTTAGAAATGCTTTATATGTAGATTTTCTTTAAATTTTTATTTGGCTATTTGTTTTACAGAATACAAGTGGTGTGCCTTATATTTGCTGTCATAGTACTGGTGCTCAGTTTCTTCTCAACATATGCTTTCCAGGTGAGTGTTTAATTCCAATTATATTATAAAGTTGTTTTGTTAAAAGTTTTACATTCATTAAGCCAAAGTAATTATGATTGTAGCAATTCATTTTAAACTATTGGTTTATCATAATTAGAATAATTTTAGGAAAAAGTCTGGTATTGAATAAGTAGCATAGGCATTTTTTTCAGTGTTAATTTAATGGAAGGGTTGGAAAAGTGGTTATTACTTCTTACTCTGGTCTATTAAACCAAGGTTGGACACCTGTTCTTGCGCAGTTCTATTTGGTCCTCTTTTTTCCACCCACAAAAATGTCAGCCTATTTCACCAAATTGGTTCAAAATCCTCAAAACTTGTGTTGTAAATTATCAAAAAATAAAAATAAGCATCTTTTTCAACCATGAGTATAAAAACATTTTAAATAGAATTAAAATAGTGCAGGTCTAATTCATCTATTTTACCAAATGAACATGACTAGTCCATATTGGAAAGAAAAATCAGAAATGTAAGCTTAGCTTCTTTAATGACACTGTCTGCTTCTTGAATTCAAAGCTATTTTGCAACGTGGGCTACATCTTAACTTGACACACTTAAGCACTCACATGAATTGGCGTATAAATAAATGAAAGTAGTTTTAGTAACTTTTTAGCAAATGTGAGAATGCTATTTTCGGCCAGAATCCTATTATACATATTTACCAATATGTGCTGATACACAGCTGATCACGATTACCTTAACTTTAACTTAATGTAGCGTTCACTTAACCCTTTGGTGAGTATAGTTTTAATATAGTACAATATCCCTGTGGAGTGAGGTTTTTGGTGAAAATTAAATATATTTTTATTTTTGCATATTAATTTTAAAATTATGTATTGCAGTTTCCAAAGTAGTTATAAAATTTAAAAAAAAAAATTACCATTTCAAATACAATTCAGAGTTTAAAATTTTTTTTTGTGTGAAATGTGGTGAAGCAAAGTCCTACATCATATTCCACACACATCCACATAGTGTCTTTCCGCTTTGTCTGTGAAAATTGGCATTATTTTGCCACCGAAATGTGTCATGCATTGTTGGCTGAACATCTGCTCTCACCTCTATTTGTGTCACATTGTTATCGGCATCAACTTCATGTTCAGGTTCCCTCTCAGATGAACTAGATGAAACTTCGTCATCACTGTCATTTATGTCACTCATATCACTCGCGGATTCCCAATTTGAAATTATTTCAATCAACTCTTTTTCTGTGAGCATTCGTATTTTGCGCGAAGATGCCATGATAAATACAACAATATAATAATAATAATATTTAGCACCGCGTCTTACTACCCATTCGGGTTATACGCTTTACAACAATATAAAACTATAATAAGATTATACATGTTTGAGTGTGGCAACTACCTTTTTATTTATAAATCTGTGAGTTTCCTCCATAAATAAAACAGTAATATAAACTAAGGTATAAACATGAATGTTCATGTACGGCCACTAACTTTATAAACAATGACACTGCAAAAAAAACTGTCACAAATAAATCATGTGAATACACAACTTCTAAAATAAACATCGATTTAGTCAACCAGGTGTTTATGATAAGAAGAACGTCCCCGATTTTGTGTAAAGGTCAGTAGAGTCATCTATTAGCAAATATATAAACTATTAAATGTCTAAAAATAATTTCTTTAACATATCATAGATAGCAGCAGAGCATTAACATGGTTGAACGTTTATTTACGGCCATACTAATTTAGACAAACATGAAAACGTATATTTACGTGCATACTCCTAGGAGACCATAACAAAATGAACGTAAATATACGTTCATACTCACCAAAGGGTTAAGGTTTACTTAACTTAAGAGAACAAATGTGTGATCACGATTCATGTAACTTAACGTAACAACTTGAGCCAAACAACTGCATCCTAGAGTATGTATTTTTATCTGTGATTTGTACTATTTGATCTGTGAATGTTTACTGTTTTTTATCGATATAATAATTTTAACTTTTCTATTTTAGTTTATTTATTTTGTTTCATTGTTCGATCACTAGAACTGAATCTAATGAGTAAATCTTGGTCATTAAGCCAACAAATGAATTACTAAATAGCCCTGTAGATGTCAATCCCATAATGATTGGCTGACTATACTCCATTAACGGTAGGAATTACTCTCTGAAAGGTCTTTTTTCCTACAAATATCCTACTATATAATAGACTTCTGGTAGAGAAAAAGGCCTTTCAGAAAACAATTCCTACGGTGAACGGACTTTAGCTCAAGTGATACCCTTCAGGCCTTCATGTAATGTTCACCTAACATAAAGACTCCCAGGACATCTATTAAGTTTAGTTAACTGCACTGTGATCGCTTCTATTTAAAAACACAAGGAGATCCTTTACGTTAAGTTACATTATGTTAACCCTAAGTGGATGTTAAGTTGATCTTGATCTCGGCATTACCAACTAAGGTTGGTTGACTTGGTCTCTCAAACAAAGCTGTATATATGATATGATGCATTAGTAAAAGGATACCTTAGAGTAGTGATGGGCACGATCGAGTAATCGAGTAAAATTACTCGAGTAATTTTTAGCGAATCTTCTATGGAACTTGAATTGTCCCGTGGCAATTGGTTGGACAACTACTCGAAAGTCTTGCAATGGAATTCAATACTAATAACAAGTCCATAATCTATTCCTGTAGTAGGCATTTGGCACTGACAGTGACCTCCATCCCCTTATCTTCAGGTTTCACGTTGCATGTACAGTCAATATGAAAGTATGCATTTTAAGAAGTGTCTCACAAAAAAAAAGTGTGAGAAATTTGCTGTGTGCTCTTTATAGTAAAATAATCTTTTCTTTTTACATTCTTGTTAAATAAATTGACAATAATTGTACCTTTTTAAAAGTGAAACTGTTTTTATTGTTTTCTAATTTGTAATTTATCTAATTAGTTTCAATTTATAAATAATCATATTTTACTAAGGAGAAATTATAATCAATAAGTTAAGAAATACAATAATTTGATTTATTATACACGATTGTAGAAACAAGGGTGCCGAGTAAAAAAAAATTGAGTAACTTTCATTGAGTACTTTTAAAAAGAATCAGAAATGTGATACACTTAGTTAGCATGCTTTTCGATTGTGTACCTTACATCTGAATGTATTTTGTATTTAAAATGCATGCAAAACATTTAAATCATAAAGGGTCATTTTTTCGTAGCAGCGGAAACTGTTGGTGAAAAATGAGCTCTAAGGCAATATGTCTTTTAAGTGGAAATAGCATGATAAACAGTCCAGCCAATAAGGTTGATTGCATATTATTGTTCCAAGCAGGACTATTGTAGCTAATGTAGGACTTGTTAACTGTAAAAATATAAACATTTATAAGGTAAAGGAGTGCATATTATTGTTCCAGGCAGGACTAGTGGAGCTTCTATATGATAGATTTGGCTTGACATTGTTTATCAGTGTGGTTTACCTGCTTCTGACAATAGCTTTGAACATTTGGACGCTAACCTCAAGATGGGACAAGCCTCTACAGTTTGTGTGGCCAACTGGGCTTTTAGCTTTGTTTGTTACACAAAGACTCAGTGAGTTAACTTAGTTATTTGTAAGACTAGATAAATAGCTTAGATTTATTTGATCTTTACACACACAAGTTAGAAATCAAATCTGGTACAAGTGTGTTTGCAGGTTTATGAAAATAATTCATTTAATCTAAATGAGCTGAAAAATAACACCTGAACGCACAAATTGAATCCAGGACCTTTAGCATTATTTTATCAAAGAGCTATCTAGGATTAATTCTCTTCTCAGGATCACTCTTCACTCATAGTTTTAAGGCCCGAGTCTAATCTGGATATGTATAATCATCAGCGTTTCATTGAAACCACAGCCATCAATGAATAAGGGATGGCTTTTCTGCCACCAAAGTGTATAATACTATATAGGTATCTATACACACCAACATAGCAATCTAGTTCTTAACCTCGACATCTTGGGGTAAAGTACCCACCTCAGAACCCGATGTTTGTGGATTCAAACCCATCCGAGGTTGATGGATTTTTCTTGAGTGATAAAAGTCTGTTGTACAATTCTCTTCAGGGGGGAAGTAAAGCTTTTCCATGTCGATTGTGGTATGTAAAATAACTCTCGAAGGTACGGGAAAATACCTTTCCGTCAAAACCGGTAGGCCCTTTCGGACTTGCTCATATAAATTCATTGTGGAAGGCAGAGGGAAATACCACACTTCCTGAACTCCCCTAGTACATAGGAATTCTACCAGATAGTGCAGGTAGCACTAACCATCCGAAGGGCTGAGTGTGTGCCCAGCTCCAGATGGATAGAAATACCATCAAACCAACCTTCAGGTTGTTGACTTAAGAAAACAGAGCAATCTAGTACAGATATACCTTACAACAGGTTAGGATCCAAACCACTCTTATGACTTGAAAATCATGGCAACTTGAAGCAATGCATTTTTTTTACTTATTGATCCATGTACTGCACTGCATTTGTCATATAAAGACCTAACTGTCATGAATAATACGTTCAGATTTGAAGTAAACTATAGTTCTTATATTTAAAAAAAAGGACAAATCCCTGAACATTGATTTTGCTAAGGTGTGGTATTTGTAAAGCAAGCGCTTCAAGTTTGTGGTGTAGTGAAACTAAGGTGTAGGCCTACTTGAGACTCATGTACTAAGTCATTTGTATCCTAACAACACTATAGGAAGGTGTCTTTCTATGTTTTCTTTATTCACACCTACCTCGTCTTGACATTCCACTGGTCATATGCATCTGTTCGGTTCTTATTCACCAACTTCCATCTCCCTCCGTCCCCTCTATCAATTTCACATTTAAAAATTTGATAAACCACATCAAAACAAAGGTAGAGAAGTGTAAACAATGAGCCATTGGTCATCAGACACAATAGACTGCAAAGAAAGAGATAATCAAAATAAGCTTTAAATCACCACATACAGGGTTCCTACGGTCTGGAGAGTCAGGGAAGTTTTAAAAATGTCAGGGAAATGACAATTCATGTCACACTTAGAAAAAAACAACGAAAATATTTTTCATATTTACTGCCCCAATGAAGAAAGCTGAGGGGCACCTACCATGCTCAAACTTGCTGTAACACAAATTTTGGTAGCATTTTATTTCAGAAGGTGAACACAGAAATCTCCTGGCCTGCACATGACAATTCTTTTAACTTTAGTGATCCATTGTTCTGGTTCTTATTCAAGGTTTGGCATCGTTATCATTGGATACAGTGAATTAGGACTGATTCGGCTACACCAGCAATGTCTAACAAAAAACAGTTTTTAATCAGCTCTGGCTAAGCCCAGAGCATTTTCCTGAATTCTCATACTGGATCAGTGGCGTTGAAAGTAATAAGTTGCAGGCATTTTATAAAGTGTGCAAAAAAATTATAAACCTAAGTAATATGGGAAAGCAAGCATTAGCTTCCCATGCAAAAGGACCAACTCATATCCAAACTCTTGAAACTTTGACAAATCAACGCTCTCTGTTGATTTTTTTCTCAAAAAAGTCAAGTGATTCAGGTTCATCGAGCTCCCCTTTTTCAACAGAATCTCTGGCACACAAAGACATTCTACCTAGTGATGATTCGGCTGGCTACTCGAAGAGTTTTTCTGTTTCATCGGAAATTGTAAAGCCACAGAAGGACGCTGTTGCCAAAAGTGAAATTAGTGTAGTGCCTCGAAGAAACCATAACACTTTTGTTATAAAATATGATATAACTAAGGCAGAAGTAATTTGGGCTATGCAAATTGTTTTCAAAAAAATGTCTTTCAATTTGTGCAATAATTTAAGTACAATTTTTCATTTGATGTTTCCCGAGTGTTCCATTGCCAATACCTTTACCCTTGGTGGAGACAAGGCTGCATACTTCATTGTGCATGGCGTGGCTCCATTCTTTCATAACAATTTACTGGACTACCTAAAATCATGTAACAACTTTGTAATTTGTTTTGATGAAATGTTGAATAAAGTTATTCAAAGAGGACAAATGGACATTGTAATAAGATTCTGGGACAAGGAAAATCATAAAGTTATCAGTCGTTACTTAAACAGTGTGTTTTTCGATAGGAGCACCGCTGAAGAATTACTGAAGCATTTTCTGGATGGTATTTCTCCTCTGCCACTTTCTAAGTTGATACAAGTGTCAATGGATGTCCCAAATGTCAATTTAAAGTTTATAAAACTTCTTCAGGAACACATCAAATCTGTCACAGACAATGAAGTATGTAGTTTGCTAAATCTGGGAACATGTGGGCTTCATGTTGTTCTGGGTTCCTTGAGAACAGGAGTGGAGTCTGTTGATTGGGATATAAGTAGTTTATTGTGTCACATGTACTACCTGTTCACTGACTCTCCAGCTCGTCGAGCATTGTTTACCCAGTTGACAGGATGTGCATCTTTTCCATTGAAGTTCTGTGGTGTGCGGTGGTTAGAGTATGCAAAGTGCTTTCAAACTGCACTACAAATTTGGAACCATGTTGTTAAGTTTCTCAAAGAAGCAAAACTTCCTAAAACAAAACCTGTAGAGACACTGAAAAGAGCAGCCTGTGATCCATTCCTAAAGTGTAAACTAGCTTTCTGCAAGACAATTGCAGATGAATGTCAGCCTTTCCTGCAACGGTTCCAGACATCAAAACCAATGACTCCATATCTTTTTGAAGCTGTAGAGAAACTTCTAAGATACCTTATGAATCGTTGCGTGAAACCTGATCTGATGAAGTGCACGGGTCCAAAGTTACTGTCTATCGACACAAAAAAAATCAGAAAATTTGATCCTTAGCAAAAATATTGATGTAGGATTTGCAACAAAACGTTTGTTAGGAGAAACTGCAATCACAGTAACAGAAAGACAAAAACTAGAATTTATACACGAGTGCCGCAGTATGTTAACCACCATGATTGCAAAACTACAAGAAAGAAGTCCCTTAAAACAGAAAGCTGTGAGAGGTTTGTCTTCATTGGATCCTTGTGTTATTCAACATTCACCTCAACTGGGCCAGAAGAGATTTTCTTTTCTTTTGGAGGAACTCAACCATGCCAACATCATAAATGATGTTCTGGCTGAAAATGCCAAGAAAGAATACTTGCATTTTTGCAACCTCAAAAAATCTCAGCTTCAAGAAATATTTCGTCCTTGTGATCAGTTTAGTGATGAAGTAGGACTTGACACTATTTATGGTAGCTTTCTAATAGGAGATGCAAACTACAAACATCTTTGGGAAGTAATAAAGATTTGCCTTGTCTTGTCGCATGGGAATGCAACTGTTGAAGGTGGTTTTTCAGTCAATAAATCTTTACTGGTTGAAAATATGCATGAAAAAACAGTCACTGCACAGCGTCACATTCATGATGAGATACAAGAAGCAGGAGGGATTAAAAACATACACATTAGCAAAAAGATGTTGGATTACGTGAGAGGTGCTCGGAAACGCTATCATGAATATTTGGAGATGAAGAAGCAGGAAAGAAGTGAAGAAGACAAGAAGAAGGCAGAAAAGAGGAAATTAGATATACAAGTTAAAGATTTAGAAGGAAAAAGAAAAAAAATTAATGATGGCAACTGAAGAGAAACGAGAAGCAATAGAAGTGGAGTTGCAAGAACTGAAGAAGAAACAAGCTTCACTTTATTAATTATAGCATAGTATCTTATTGTATGACTTTTGATAATTTTAATAAAAAGAAAATTGACTTGAGACATGAATAATATGAAAGCAGACACAGTTCCTCCTGTTGTGAGCTATTCAGTTCAGGATATGTACAGTTTAGGTAAAATAAGACTGTAATGATACCAAACTTTTTAGTATGTTCTTAGTGGCCTGTTATTTAGTACGTATTTCTGCACATGATACCAAAGTGAATCAAGTTTGTTACAACTTTTTGATAGGGTTAGACATATTTAATTATTTTTCCATCATTTTCCCTGAACTGATTGGCAAGACGTCTGCTTTCTTATTATTCCATGAGAGGTGAGGCAAGGTCAGCTGCAGGGGAGGAGGAGGCCGAAATAAATGTATTTAAATTAATATTTTCACATGTATAGCATCATAAAGTTATAGTAGAAATTTTATGAGAAATTGTTCAGGGAATTTGAGAAAATAGTCAGGGAGAATTTTTTTACAAATACTGTAGGAACCCTGACATAAATCGGTCAACCTAAGTGCAATATCTATTTTAAAGCTTTAGCTCAGCTTGAAACTTGAAATTTTAATTTTAGTACTCGCAAATCTCGAGTACTTAATTGTGAGCTGAATTTGTATTTGTACCATGTTAGTTTTTACTACTAATTTATTATTCTGCTTCATTAGTTCTGTTGTTTATGGATATTTATTTGTGTTAGATTTATTGTTCTAATAATTTATGTATACCGTGTGTATGATTAGATTTATATAAATAAGGGTGATTACTTTTAAGGACACCTATTTAATTAATTAGATGCCTGAGAAAAATCAAATGTTTAGTACCTGACAAACAAATTATTTATATTATGGAAACATAAGTAAAATTAGTCTAAATATTTAAATATGAACTAGTCTCTTACCTAATAGTAAGAGTAAAAAATCGCTGTTT
The DNA here is from genome assembly GCA_901482245.1 of Timema douglasi. Classification (NCBI taxonomy): domain Eukaryota; kingdom Metazoa; phylum Arthropoda; class Insecta; order Phasmatodea; family Timematidae; genus Timema; species Timema douglasi. Next base: position 46,383 of record CABEEJ010003683.1, read on the forward strand.
AGTTTAAATTGTTTAGTGTTTGTTAATGATAAAGCATAGTACCAAAGATATAAATATCTTTCTGATAGAAACGAATGTCACTTCACATTAGGAATTTTATAAAATTCAATTGGTAAGGTTAAAGGTTTTTTTAGCCCCGCATCTTACTACCCATTCGGTTTATAGGTTAAAGTTAAAGTTGGAAATGCAGCTATACATGATATAAAATTTTGGCTTCTTATGATAACATTTATTTAATCAACACCAATATTTTTAACAGCCGAAGGATGAGGAGCTTAGCTTAAAAGAAGTGCACAGGTGTTCATGTAGAGAGAATGGGAAAGACACGTAATAAATCACATCCCACAATCTCAATAGCTGAAATTCGAACCTCAATTATTTCTATATCCACCTTAAACTCTGATGCTTTAGACTGTATGAAAACCAATGCAGACTATCCTCATTAGCATCAACATATTTTATGGTCGCCAGATGTCACCAAACCTCAGAATCTTGAACTCCTGAATTCAGGCTGAAGAGGATGGCTTGAAAAAAACTTAAAGTTGATTGTTTACCTTCAGTGAGGACAAATTGCATAATTCATCATCTTTATCCCCTGCATTGGTGGTCACGTGAAATAAACTTAGAGCTTGTCCAGTCAGTTTGCTAGCAACAAGAAAGTTGGAGTTTGAATTCTTGCCAAGTGTACTGAGGGTTGTTTTTCAAAATGGTTTCCTACATTTCTCTACACACATGCGGGAACATTTCATCTGAATTGTACCATTCTTATCCAGACAACATTAGTGTAACCATGGTGTGTAGTTGAAATTGTGGAGTCTTGAGTCTAAAACCATTTTGGGCAGAGTCGAGGTCGGTAAAAATGTACCAAATCTGGCTTCAAAATAAAAACTTATAAAATGTTAACGATGTATGGTAAATATATCATTTTAGTTGTATACTATTTTTTTTAGAACCAATATTTGTAATTTGTATTCACAAAGTCAAAGAAGCTTCCCATGAAGTAATCTCTATTGTAATATTTTACTGCAGTAAATTTGTTATTACTAATTAATATATTTTAGCCATTTCTTAAGTAGTCGGAGTTAAAGACTTGGATTACCGACTCCACATCCCTGACTGTAACTAAATCTACTTAGTTCAGTTTGGTACTTAAAAGCGATGCAAAACAATGAATACATTTAGTTTGTGACAAGAGACTGATTAAACATAATAATTCCTTACTTTTCAGTGGCTGTAATTTTTTATTACCTCTACAAGAGATCTATGCTGAGAATTGCTGATCCTCGTTTTTATGAAGATTTTGACTGGGTACAGTTTCAACGCAGCCAAATGCATTAATGAATTTCATAAACTGTTATGCTCAATGTTCACCTGTATTAATACCCTAACCAAGTGTTCAAATGTGTTCATACACCTGTGATATGTAAAGTGCTACTATTTCTATTTTCTACCACAATTTAACTGGCAAAGTATTTAAGTGCTCACTTATTTTTAATACATTGAATTTTCATCAAAAATGTAAAAACTTTACAAAATGTTATAAGATTTTTAATACAACCAAGTGTGTTCACAACTGTATCAGATTACAGTAATGTAAAAATAAGTGTAATATAATAAAGTCTACATACAGTAGGCATATTGTCATGAATCAGATTAAGGTTTAGTCGTACAATGTCACCTTATTTTATTTATTTAGGGATTAACGTAAGGCTAAGCTACAACCACCATTACTTTTGATTTCACAATGTTCAGTTAGTGCTAGCGTCCTCATAAAAAAACTTCATGGAGTGAGCCCGCACATGAGCAATACTAACCATGTTAACGCATTTTGAAGATAACCTTTCGCTTAGCATATTTAAGGTATACATTATCTTTAAAATATTTCACCATATTGTTTTATGTCAATTGTTATCACTCAAGTAAGGTTATATTTCTATCTTTAGAAAACATTGGGTGATTACTTAAGGATCCTTTCTGTTTTAATTTTGTCCACATGTAACTAAACAGAGGTTTCACTAATAAACACTCGGAGATTTATTAGCTTATAATTCTTAATTTCAAAGATTGTTGTAACTGGCTCTTTGGATTTGGAAGAGTGAGCGAGATTGTGGACATGATGGATGAGAGGCAAGTGGGCATCCTGGATTTAAGCGAGACCAAATGGAGAGGCAGTGGTATGAGAGAATTAAGGAAAGGCTACATTTTGCATTGAATAGGAAACAATGAAGGGAGGCTAAACGAAGAAGCCTTTGTAGTGATAGAAGTGCTGTAGGTGGAGGTGGAAGGGATAAATGACAGGATAAAAAGATGACAATAATGGATATAGGAAAAAAAGGTGGAGGAAATACAAGTGTATGCCTCACAAGTGAGGTGCCCAGCAGAGAAAAAGGACAAGTTAAAGTATGATCTAGAAAGGCACATGGGAAACTAGTGGCCAGTAGTAATGGGGGATCTTAAAATAAAAGTAGGAAAAGAGAAAGAAGGTTTTGAGGTGGTGTAAGGGAAAGAAGGATGGGGAGAGAGAAACCAGGAGGTTGGAAGCCTGTTGGAAATATGCACAAGAAATCAAATGAAAGAGATAAACAGCTGGTATAGGAAGGAAAGAGAACGCCATTAAGATCATTTGACGCAGCAAAGGTCGGTGATAGACCAGTTTCTCATGGATGAAGAAATTGAAAGGCAGACCATAAACATCAAGGTAATAACAAGTGTGTCTTTAGATTGTGACCACAGGTTTTTGGTGGCAGACATAAAGGGATGGGAATGTAGGAGAAATGTAGCTAGACAAGATAGAAGAATAAGGGTGTGGAGGTTAAGAAATGATGAGGAAAGAGAGCTGTAGCAAGAAAGGCAAGAAGCTTAATTTTCATAAAATAAGTTGCAAAGTGTAGAGATGAAATGGGAACGGTTTTAGAAAAGTGGTGGAAAATGCAGAGGAGGTATTTGCGAAGACAAGTGATAAGAGGAAGGGGATGGGGACACCTCGGTGGAACGGCATGTTAAGGGAAGCATTGGGGGAGAAGAATAAAACATTCAGAAGGAGTTTTAAGAATAGGAATGAGTAAACAAAATAAGAATATAGCAAGAAGAAATAAAGAGCAAAGCGAGTAGTACAAGAAACCAGGAAGGATTGGATGCACAGAATTAACAGAAATGCTGGAATGGGACTTGAAAGGAAGTAAGATGTTATAGAGTTAGATAACAAGAGGAGAAAGCAAATACAAGGAAGCTAGAATGATGGATGAAAAAAGATGAACGTTGACACAAGAGGAAGAAAATAAACTATGGATGAAATATTTTTAGATGTTCAACCCGGAAAAGAAAATAGATGAGAGTGAAACAGAGGATCAGGAAGAAATAGAAAAGGAGAAAATAAGTCTTACATGGAAAGAGTAGATAATGCATTGAAGGGGATGAAACAAGGAAAAGCACTGTGTGTGGATGAACTGACTCAGGAAATGATAAGAGCTGCAGCAGAAGCAGGTATACAATGGTTATATAGGGTGTTAAAAGTGATTTGGAAGGAGAACAAGGTATACCGAAAGACTGGAAAAAGAGAATTATAATACCTATTTTCAAGAAAGAGGTGTACAAACTATAGGCGGATGACGTTGATGTGTTACTGTACAGAAACATATGAGAAGATACTGGAAAAGAGAATAAAAAATAAAATGAAAGGAAGGTGGATAGAGGAACAGCACGGTTTTATGGAGCAGAGGTCTATAATAGACTTGACATTGGCCATACAACAGCAGATGTAAAGTAGTTAAGAATTTGGGAAAAACTTGGTAATGGTATTTATGTATGTGAAGAAGCCATATTAGAGCGTGGATTAGGAAATCGATGGAGTAGGCTGAAATGGAAAGAGGAATTGTAATGAGAGTGAAAAGCATGTATGAGATCATTAGTTGTGTTAAGATAGAGAGTAAGAGGACGGAGTGGTACCAAATAAAAAAATTGAGTGAAGCAGGAGAGTGCCCTCTCACCACTATTATTTGTAATGGTAATATAAATGGTCATGAATAAAGTAGCAGGAAAACTCACGGAGGGAAGCTTGATGTTGTCATGATGTTTGCTGATAACTTGATGGTATAGGGGATTGAAGGAAGAGGAAACATAGGAATAGCTGCAGGAATGGAATGAGGAAGTGAAATAGTGTGAAATGAAATCTAGCTTGTGAAGTGTGAAGTGATGGTAACTACAGGGTGAGGATAAGGTGTAGTATAGCTATTAAGTTGTAGTAAAGCTTATAAAATATATTGGAAACATGTCTGAGGCGAAAGGTTGAAGTAGAAAGGATCTAATGAGAACAAGACAGCAGGGTGGGATGTTCTATAGATGTGTATGAGACCTTCTCTAGAGAAGAGAATACCCTTGAAGTGTAAGGAAGTATTGTACAGGGCGTACTTTGTACCTATTGTCACATTAGTAGCAGAAACATGGACGGTGAATGTAAGAGAGACTAGGTAAGTGGAGGCCATGTGAATGAAGTTTTTGAGTATCATGCTCACTGTCATGAGGACAAAGAGGATAAGGAATGAAGTTATACAGGAAATAGTGGGAGTACAGGAGATAGTAGAGAAAGCAAGACCGAGATGGTATGGGCATATAATGAGAATGGGGGAGAGTATGTCAAAGAAAATTATGGAAATAAAGTATGTAGGAAAAAACCCGCAAGGGAGGCCAATAAAGATATGGGGGGAGCAGATAACAGAAAGTGTGCAAGTTAGAAATGAAGAATTGAAGCAATAAAATGAGGAAGAATGGTGGAAGGATAGAGGAAAATGGAAGCATTTTACTAAATTGGCCCTACCACAGGCTGTAAACAGTTGATGATGGTGCAGTGTTAATCTACCATGCAATCAACCCGGATTTAAATCTGTTTACATCCTTTTTACTTTCTCGCTATCTTACAGTGTTGTGACCGTAAAAAAAATCTAACCCAAGATGTTGATGGATATCAACCTTTCCTGACCCCCCGAACCCCAAAAAGAGTTTCTTGTAATGCCATGTGTCTGTGACTTTTAGGGTACTTTACAGAAGCAGAAATTTTCTTATCTCCGCAACTATTTAAGATGATAAAAAAAACTTATCATTTCAAAATTGTAGTACCATTAAAAATAACTTATTTGAAATATATATTTATAAAACCAATAATTTCTTAGTTATTGTAAAATATACGCCATAAGCAGACTCCGACTTATCTGAAAAACCGTGTATCTCCAATTGGACGGTTGTGTCACCCGATAGAATTCTTCCGCTGATTTGGATTTTATTGAGACTTGTGATCAATAAAAGGCATTTTTGCCACCTTGAGTGCAAACTGATTGGGACCAATTCATCCCAACCCAATTTCAGCTGCTAAAATTCTTCAAGGATATTCTTGGGCTTCAGGATGATTGGTCCAATCAACCCCAATGGATCAAAAATATGAGCTGTTACTGACAAAATTGTTCGCTTTGTAATTTTAGCTACTACATTTTGTGACACGTTGTTAGCTTGTTGTGCCAGTCGACCCTTGTATCTTTCCTCCACACTTGCACAAACCACACCATCCACCCTCTACACTGCCTGGACTGCTCCACAATTCATGTTCTCTAAGCGGTCCGTAACGAGTTCCCCACTGTACTCAGCGTCAATGAGAACTCCTCTTTCTATTGGTTCGCTTGGCAACCACTATCGCTCACGTTTCCCTGCGCCAATAGGAAGCTCCCTTTTCTCCCATTGGACAAGGCCAGGCAGCAGTGAAGGCTATTTAGCATGGTGGCTCCTTGGTAAAAGGCCAGTCTCATCCCTTTCGCAGGTGACCTAGCTTGGCGTTTCTGTCAAGGTGGACATCCTGAGTCGGGACACACAATCATACAAGTGTAGTAGTCTACACTCTCATTTCATTTGTTTCACTTCATCAGGTAAATAAGTTCATTCGCGAGGTTAAGAGTCATGCCAATGACTCGGTACTCAAACAACAAATCAGCCCTTTTGCAGACAACCTGGCTTGGCGTAACTGTCACGGCAGATGTTCTGAGTCGGGCAACAGCCGAACGGCGTAAAAGGCCAGTCAGAGAGTGGCTACCAAACCTGTGTCAAAATCAAAAGAGCAATATTGTATAGTATCCTCTCGCTCCTTTACCTACCACCGTGACTCACGTTGCCGGAACCATCACCCTACCTCCAACCGCGACTCACGTTGCCAGGACCATCACCCTACTTCCCACCACGACTCACATTGCCGGGACAATCACCTTACCTCCCCACCACAACTCAAGTTGTCGAGACACTCTTGCCGACCTTTTTCCTACCCCTACCCACACGTGTCTGAACACAACGTCGCTGTCGTCGCGATATCAACCAGTTACCCCCAAAGCTGCAAGCCAGGGATAACAAGCTGAGTGATTAAACGTGGCATGCTTTGGATCCTACAGTAGACCCAATGTCTTGATGGTGCCATCTTGGTCAACTTGAAGAGTCGGATTGCTCTCTTTATCTTCTGGAGGAATGTTGGCCAACAGCTCTTCCTTATTAGCATTTCATTTCCTTAAATGAAATTCACCACGTAGTAAAAGTGCTACCATCTGATTTTGAAGGGTCACAGCTTCTTCAATGGTGTCCACTCCTGTCATGAGGTCATCCACGTAGAAATCCTTCCATTACCACCTCTGGTGTCTTGGGATAGTGGTCTTGTTAGTCTCTTGCCAATTGTTGCAAAGTTTGTGTTGCTAAGTATGGTGTACAGTTCCATATGTTACCATCAGCAAGCGATAAACTTGATCAGTCATGCTAGGCTTATCTCTACAAATAATCTTCTGTAAATTCAATTGTGACGAATCAATTTTGATTTGGCGATCCATTTTTTCAATGTCTGCCATTAGCACAAATTTGTGCATTTTAAAGCGTATGATAATGGAAAATAGATCATCTTGCACAGTTGGACCAACCTTCAAAATATCATTTAACGATGATACAGAACTAGTCTTTGCTGATGCAGAGATATGGCACACAGTTTGGTTGTACTTGAGGTTTTAAAAACTGGGTGATGTGGAATATAATATTCCAAACTTGTTGGTGAACAATTGTCTTGATCTTTCAATAGCTCTATAAGTTTTTATTCACGCATGAATGCACTATATTGCTCATGTCTTTCAGGTTGCCTAGCTAGCCTTTTCTCTAATCGATCAATTTTTTTGTAGCTAGCTCTTTTGAATCCCCCAAGTCCTTTGAATTGTCTTTGAATGGCATTTTAATAATGTACTGTAATAAAAAAATAATTAATAATATAATAATAAACTTATAATATAATAAAATAATAAAAGTTTTAAATGAAAAAATATATTTTCTTTATCTATATAATTTGTGTTTTTGTTGGGCGCCCCCCCTGGTATCTAGGGGGAAAATAATAATCAAAAAGGAAAAATACATTTACCTCGGCTATCAACTCAGTGGCACAACGACTCTCAACCTCGAGACCACTGGGTAAACTTAAAACTAAAAAAAACATGAACAATTTAGATTTAAAAAAAAAATGGATTGTTGAAGAAAAATGTAATTTAGGCTACAAATAAAAATAAATGTATAAAAAAAATTGTTGGCACTTTTGTGAATTTATTGTTGTTTCCCTTTTGTCCACATCCAAATCCTACCTATGGAATTCCGGTTAATTATAATTCTAATTTAATAAAGTATAGCACAGTATTGTTGAGACCAAAAGAAGAGAAAAAATATATATATACAATCAATAAAATTAATAATTAGACATAAAATAAAATGTTAAATAATCCTTTGTATTAGTCTGTCCTCCTGGAAATAAAAGAGTTCTGATTTATTTAGGAAAGAGAAAAGAAATGATTACAATAATCAAAAGTTGAAGAGTTGGTTTGACCTCACCCATGTATAATTAGTCCATACTGAAACACCATCTTCATAAATTTTGTTTCACTTGAAATTCTTCCACAATTTAAATGAGCCTAAACATTGTAGCTCTTACACACTCTGTTAGCTTCCCTTTTTTACTATTTTCACTTTAATCTTCCACTTTTGAATCAATATAAAATAACTTAAATTGGGAGCCCACATCCATTTGGCTCCATGTTGGACCACCAACCAGCGAAGAGACTC
>CABEEJ010003683.1:60493-77853 GCA_901482245.1 Timema douglasi
CCCCCCCCCATACGGTCCGCTAGACGGGTCTAGATCCTCCCCGAGAAACCCAGAGAACCAGTCCACTAGTTCTAAACAATCTAAGAGATCGCGCCAGGGGTAGGGCTCGAGCAAGCCAAAGAGCTTACAAAAAAAAAAGACAAAAAAAAACATTCAACTGTAAAAAATGTGTAACAATATTGTAGTAGTTTTAGTCAGAGTAATTATAAGAGGGTTAAGATATATATATGTTAGCATAAGTTTAGAGAATAAGACTGAGGAGGAGGAGGGTTGGGCCCAACCTCCTCCATCTGATGAATATTGTCAATGTAAGGAGATAACGAAAAAGTAGAAATAAACAAACATCCAATCTCATTCCAACCCTTTAAGGGTTTTGGTCATGGCGACCCTTTACTTGCGATGGGGTGGGTTTTTTGAAAATTTTCCCACCCCTAACCTATAGTGGCAATTTTCAGGCCGCAAGGCCACCAAATCCTTTCATGTTGTGATTGTTCGTATCCCTATGTCGTGTCCGTTTTCGAGAGCCCTTCGGGGCTGGTGTTAATGTTTGTCCTTTTATGTTTCCCATGTTTTATTCATGTTTTCATGTTTATGTTTACTGTTTATTAATAAAAAACCATACAAACTCAAACTCTATTGGTCTGGTTGCATTGTTGAAAACAACCATTACTACCTTTCCTGCGCTCAGAACCATTCGGGTTGCTATTCCATTGTTCCTACCCTTTCCGCCCCTTTCCGCGTTCAGAACGATTCGGGCTGCCAATCTATCTTCTCCCCCCTCCCCTTTCAGCGCTCAGTACCATCCGGGCTGCCAACTCCTTCTCAAATGTCTACCCTCTCTTCATGACCCCCCCTCCAAAGCCTGCACAGTATCGCCGTAGCAAAGGACTACGCTGCAAAGACAAGGCAGAACATTGCAACATTTCTTAAAGCCCTTCTCACACCTGTCCCATTCCAATATCCATCCTTTAAATCCCCCCACGTTCCCCCGCAACTCCTCTCCACGCAATCCACCTATCAGTTACGACCCCTCTCTTCTCCACCTCCCCGTATCATCTTTCAGACTACCGCTCTCTGACCCTCTCGGACCCAAGAAGGACGCATAGCAAATGCCTCTCAAGTAAAATATGGAGCGGCGACTTCTCGACCGGGGCCTGGACAACGCACCTCCCAATTCTCCGAAACAAGAAGCCAGCTTAGAAAAACAAGATGGCGCCCAACGTGGGGCAGCTTAAAAAAACAATGCTTTGTGAATCAAAGCCAGGATACATTTGGTCAACAACTATTTATAGAGGAAAGGAACGATTTTTTTTTTCAAAGCTACAGAGAGTCTCTTCCCAGATTGTGATGTCACTAATAAAACCTTTGCTCGACAAAGGGTATTGTTGGGTATTGTTTCATAACTGACAATTTTTACACTTCTTTACAGCTGACAGACTTACTTATATCTCTAACAACAGACATATGGAATAGTGAGACTTTTAAGGAAAGGTATGCCTCCAGGTTAAAAAAAATTGCAATAGGGAAAAATAGCATAATATCATAAATATAGTTTTTAAATCTAAAGAATATGATATGTATATATTAATAAATATAATATCATAGCTAATTAATCCATCATGGAAGTACTTTCGTACAGTTGTAATGATTGTACTATTGGCAGCAAAAAGCTAACTATTGAGTCAATGGTGGCTGCGTTATCTGATAGCTTGTGATCTTAATTGATTACACATTTATAGCCGACGATTTCCACACGTTCATCACATACTCTGCCTTAAAATATGAATGGAGAATGACCCTGAGCATTGTACGATTGGATAGCTCAGTGGTAGATCATTTACATACAAAACCATAGGTCTTGAGTTCGACTCTCGTGTCCAGGTGTCATTTTTCAATTTAAGAAAATATTAATTCGTAGTCTTTAATCTGTAAAAATTTCAACCTACTCCTTTTCTTTCAAATTTAATCTTGTGGAGGAGTCGATTTTGAGTAAAAAGGGATCTCTAACTCAGACAAGAAACTTAAGAAAACTGTCTTATGATGTTGGTATTCAAATTTAACAAATTCTCAGCAGAAATAGCTTTAATTGGTCCAATCTCATTACTGTTCTCTTGCAGTAACTGGGGCAGGCACAGAAACATTTCAAAGCATACATTTTCAACTTAATCTCCCCACAACGCTAACTATATTGAACACGCTCTAATTCCTGTTAGTGCTGCTGCTCCACCAGTACAAATCCCTATACATCTGGCCCATGAAAGATAGTTTGCTTTTAAAAAAAGTATTAGTCTGAGTGAAAATATATTTTCTTGTCCTTCCTGTATGTGGCTCAAACATAGAAAAATCATCCACAATATCCCTATCATAGCACTAGTTTTATTGCACATAACATTTGCTTAAAGTATTTCAAAGTTTACATCTTACCTAAGCAAGTTATTTAGTACCGGTATCCTTTCTGTCCTCTACAAAATAATTCCGGAGAACCCGCTTTGGTGGCCGCATGGTCAAACGTGATACTCTCGAAATACTGCTGAGGATGGGGAGATTGATGTTTGAATCTTGGTCGGGTGTATCTACTGTGCTTTTTCCAAAATCGTTTCCCACTCTCCCTCTACACAAATGTGGGTATATCTCCTATAAAAATAACTTACCTAGTCCCTAAAACCACTAGCATAATTTGTACATAAGCGCATAACCCGAACAGATAATAAGACGTTCTAAAAAAAATCCGGAGGCCCCTTAATAACATTTGGGGGCCACAATTGGGGTCACGAGCCGAAGTTTGTGTATCACTGCTTTTAAGGTTTAATAAAAAAAATTGTGAACTTATAAATATCAACTTAGACACGCAAAGTAGTTAAAAATATAATTATTGTACAGTATGAAGAGAAAAACTCCACACTTAGACTATAACCTAAATGTATTTTATCTTTTAATAAACAGAAAAACTTTGGTGATCAACATTTATAAAAGAAATATGACAGTGAATAATTAGTGCCCTAATACTGAGCAGATTATTGCGAAGTGGCAATTGTGCTGTACTCTCGTGTAGAGAACTGTCTCTATTGATACATTCTAATATAATAATTAATAATGATTAATGTTTTAAATTATTATTATTTTGGATATATGGACCAATATTATAATTATTTGAGATAATATGGCTAAGGATATATCTAAAACATATAATTGATAGGATTACATCATTGCAAATTTCTCCAAATCAATGTTTAGTTTTTATCTTTGTCAATATTTGGAATATTTCATAAATTCCAGTATTTTGTATTTAATTTTTTGCTAAAAAGTGAAAACAGAATGATAAGTTTGTAGGGCCGTGCCGTAGTGTAATTAAGAGAGAGGGTGTAGTGGGTTTAAACCCCTCCGCAATTTTTATATATATATATTTATTTATCGCGCTCTTGTACTCTTAAGCTCCGACATTGTTCTTTATCCTCCCCTGTTGTATTTCATACCCTCAGGGCAAGGGTTTCTGACCCTCGCGCCTCTTTCTTTGTGGCCGCAAAGCTTGGAATCAACAGCATACGACTAGCCATCCCTTTCGCGAGAGCTTGCCCGCGAGCCGACATCACTCGAAGTACTCAACAGGGGGTCAGTTTACTGCGGTCTCACACGCTGAGCTATCTCCTTTCCCCTGGGCTCGCCGTGGTCTCACGTGTCGAGATATTTCCTTATCTCTTTACTCGTAAACTCACAATGGTCTTACACACCGAGCTATCTCCTTACCCCTAAGCTCACCATAGTCTCATACGCCGAGTTTCTTCCTATCTTATTCCCCATTGCTCACTGTGGTCTCACACGCAACGCTATCGTCTTACCCTGGCTCACCGTGGTCTCACACGCTGAGGTATTCCCTTACGCTATCTCTCCTCACACACCGAGCTATTCTAGACTAACCTCAACGAGCATGGAAGAAGTGAGTTTTGATTCAGCATTAATTATCACAACAGAGGTAGAACATTCTTTGATGACTTAATAGGGGTACAAATACACCACTAGTGGAAAACAGACGTTCTTCCGAATCACCCCAATACCACACCCATCGCTACTCTTCCCTTCCGGGATCGAATCACCTGGTAGTGCCCAAATTAAATATTCAGAATGGTGCTTACACGAATCCAAGCAAATCAATTTAATAAAATTACTGTATCTTTTCCCCCATTTTATTGAGGTAATCCGCAAAACTATAATTGCGCCAGCGCGTGACATAAAGCACTCGTATGTCAACAAGCACTGTGCTGGACCTGTTCAGAAGTGCCTCTGAGATTTTCATGAGTCACAGAGTGGTTGCCATGACAATCTTACGTCACTTTCTTTGACCTTTACAAATTTTTGGGGTTGAGCTAAAGTGTGGTCTGCTACCAGAATAGGCTGCAGTCACCTGACTAGGTCATAGATAAGGAAATTCGTTGATTTGTTTAGAGGGTAAGTGTGACGCGTTTTCGATTACTTTAGTGAATATTGAAAGTTTCCGAAAATAAAAATTGAATGTTGGTTCTTTATCATTAGAAGAAAAGATTGAAATTAAAAACGATGGAAGGCCAGTAATCAAATCTTAAATAAGAAACACCATGAATGAAGACAAATTAAATGCTTTGGCCATATTGTCTAAAAGTCAATGATTCGCAAGATACCAGACAAAAACCGAAGGTTAGATTTTTCTGCCAAACAATATACCTACTGATACACTAATAATTTTTTAAGTATATTGTATGTATAGTGTTCAAGATAGCGTTAAGAGGCTATATTTATTTACTGGTGTGTGTGTATTTCACGATAGACAATCTTCGATTTCAAACCAAGTGAGTTATTATATTTTTATAATATATAGCTTTGATTTACTTTTATTAACTTTATCCTTTTTAAAGTGTAGTTTGTCAGTTAAATTTAGGATGATATAAGGTTGATATAATGTAAGCTGTTGTCTACCTAATTTAACAATTTTTAAGAGACCACCCTCCCTGTAGGTTTACTCTCGAGCCACCACTGATTATACTAGTCATCATAATATGTTTATGTGTTTCAAGGCTATACTGGGGATGGAAACCCCTCACGCCTACACTCATATCTAAACGTTTTCAGCGCGTGTGAATGAAAATCGCTATACTTGAAAACAGTGTCCAACGCGGCGTAACAATAGGCAACACCGAAATGACTCTGAAACACATATCTTCCTGAATCCGACTATAACTGACACCTGCTAAAGGCTATCATCATATCTTCCTTGGATGGGCAGATGAAGTGAGAAATACAACAGGGTTGGAGTACACCTGCGCTACGTGATGAGCCAAGCCACCACCTCCACTTGTGCCTCACCTAACTGCTCCAGGGAAGGTGTCAACAACATCAGCTGCGAGAAATGTACGCATACCTACAATTACCTCTGACTAGAATGGGTAGATGAACCCCGCCACCTCATTGGCCTCACTTTACGTTGCCTTACCTCTCGGACCACCATCCACCTACAAGACAAATATCGCTTCCCAGCCCACACTCCTACCCCCAATCTCGGCTAACTGATTCAGTGGCTATACAGCCTCCCTACTAGAATTTGACTGAAGAGGTCACGAAGATCCTGAAACCTTCTTCCAAGACCCAGCCACCTTATTAGAAGCCAGCCATTATCCGGCTCAGGGATGGGTACCAATTTGGAAAGTTTGTCACGACTTAGGAACAATTCAAGAGTCGACTGTTTTCACAATTTGTCAACCCTGCGGCTAAGCTAACCCCACTGCACATGAAGCTATACGGGAAACTTCAGACTCCCAACGAAACCGTAGAAAAATTCATTATAATATAGGTGCAATTTTACAAAAGGCTGCTACCATATGCACCACTTGCTGATATCATCCCACTGCTCATCGAGCTAATAAAGCCCGGAATCAAATCCATATTGCGTGCACCTCAGCCATTAAAAATGGAATAATTGGCGAATAGAGCTACATCAATTGAGAAGGACCCTCCAAAACAGCAGGTGCACCTACCACCTCCTAGAATAATCTATAACACTCCGAACAAGGGATTCTCCGCAACTATGTGCGATTACTGCCCGGAATATAATTTTCACTGAGACTGTCCAGTCCTACGGTATCACGTACAGGATAGAAGAAACCATGGAAACGGTCGAACAGAGGGCTCCATGAAGAGAACCAAGCCCCACCCCCAACAGGTCAAAACCAGGGGGATCCTAGAATCATCTCAGTGATAAATAATCACTCCCCAACCCCACTACTAACAATAATGGTAGAGACAACCTTTGGACATATCTTTCGTTGACACCGCTGCTTCTTCTGACTTTATTAAAGCCTGCTAGCTCTCAATCCAGGACAAAACTAAACTCTCCCTCCCCCACTCCAGTCGACTTAGCCAAAGAAGGGAATACACTTCCCATTGACGGTGAGATGCACCTCACTCTCACCATAAAATATTCATTTATCTCTATCACCTGTCTGGTTGCCTGTAGCCTTAGGGAACCATAAATCCTGGGACAGCCGTGGCTATCTAATCACAAGTGCGTACGTAACTATGAGACTCAGAACATTCACTTTTAAGTCAATGAACCACATAAACTGTGCTGGACACCTCGAACGTGACTCAAGTTGGCCCACCACATGGCCGATTTTTTTATGTTTTGTTTTGTTTAATCGTTTGTGCTCTATTTGTGCTCATATGTGCCCGAACATGAACATTTGTGCTGTGAAACTGGCCAATTTAAAAAATATTTAATGTGGCGGGCCAACTTGAGCTCAAGCTAGCCCGCCACATATTGAAAAACACAACATAACAAAATTTATTTAAGTCAATCCATTGTGCTCCGTTTGTGCTCATATGTGCCCGAAAATGAACATTTGTGCTTTAAAATTAGAAAATCTAGAGAACATTTAATGTGGCGGGCTAACTTGAGCATTCCCTATATCATAACCTGTAGAAAAATTGAGCTCAAGCTGGCCCGCCACATTTTTAAATATCAATGTAACGAAATTCTGTTTTCACCATTCGTTTAAGCTTCGTTTGTGCTCATATGTGCCCGAAAATGAACATTTGTGCTTTAAAATTAGAAAATCTAGAGAACATTTAATGTGGTGGGCTAACTTGAGCATTCCCTATACTATAACATGTAGAAAAATTGAGTTCAAGCTGTTCCGCCACATTTTTAAATATCAATGTAACGAAATTCTGTTTTCACCATTCGTTTTTAAGCTTCGTTTGTGCTCATATGTGCCCGAAAATGAATATTTCTGCTATAAAATTAGGTATACTATATAACATTTAATGTGGCGGGCTAGTTTGAGCCTTCCCTATACTATAACATGTAGAAAAATTGAGTTCAAGCTGGCCTGTCACATTTTTAAATATCAATGTAACAAAATTTTGTTTTCGCCATTATTTTTTGCTTAGTTTGTGCTCATATGTGCCCGAAAATGAACATTTGTGCTCTAAAATTAGGGATGTTATATAACATTAAATGTGGCGGGCCAAGTTGAGCCTTTCCTATATCAAAACCTTTAGAAAAATATAGTACAAGCTGGCTCACCACATTTTGAAATATAAATATAACAATATTCTGTTTTCACCATTTGTTTGTTCTTCGTTTGTGCTCATATGTGCCTGAACATGAATGTTAGTGCTGTGAACCTAAGCCTTTTAGATATAATTTAACCAAGGCGATCCAACTAGAGCTCCAGCTAGTTCACCACATATTGAAAGACAAAACATAACAAAATTCTGTTTTCAACATTCGATTGTGCTCATATTTGCCCAAACAAGAACAATTTTCTAAAAAGTTAATAGTTTTATAGACTATTTCATGTGGTAAAGCATTATCGTGTTGATTCACAAACCAATACAGTAACGGACTTGTCGAAAGATGAAACGCGTCATAATAATAATAATAATAAGCTAACCTGTGTGAATCCATCATTTTCGGGCACATATGAGCACAAACGAAGCTTAAACGAATGGTGAAAACAGAATTTCGTTACATTGATATTTAAAAATGTGGCGGGCCAGCTTGAACTCAATTTTTCTACATGTTATAGTATAGGGAAGGCTCAACCTAGCCCGCCACATTAAATGTTATATAGCACGCCTAATTTTTGAGCACAAATATTCATTTTCGGGCACATATGAGCACAAACAGAGCACAATGGATTAACTTAAATAAATTTTGTTATGTTGTGTTTTTCAATATGTGGTGGGCTAGCTTGAGCTCAAGTTTGCCCGCCACATTAAATATTTTTTAAATTGGCCAGTTTCACAGCACAAATGTTCATGTTCGGGCACATATGAGCACAAATAGAGCACAAACNTTAACTTAAATAAATTTTGTTATGTTGTGTTTTTCAATATGTGGTGGGCTAGCTTGAGCTCAAGTTTGCCCGCCACATTAAATATTTTTTAAATTGGCCAGTTTCACAGCACAAATGTTCATGTTCGGGCACATATGAGCACAAATAGAGCACAAACAATTAGACAAAAAAAATCGGCAATGTGGTGGGCCAACTCAAGTCACGTACACCTCGAGGCTTGCTAAGACTATAATTGAGGTTTGGAACGCACTATTCTTATTTAACACAACGCACATGGCAATTGTATAACATGACTGTTACATGACGCCAATAAGAAGAAAAGAGCAGTTTTAAAGAATGTATTCATGCACCACACTATTGCCTACTCACACTGTTGGTTATGGGGTAGGACTATACAAGCATGATATTTTAAATCTATTTCGGCACTCCCACTAAATGAATACTTGTTTACAGTCATACAAATTGTTAACAATACAGATCATTTAAGTATAATTATTAATTAGCTTCAAAAACAAAAATAATAAACAAAACTGTATATATATCGTCAATGAGAAGCATTTATTAGTGCTCCAATCTTGTCATTCCAATTGAAACACGGAGGGTCTGAAAACGATCATGTGAAAGATGTTTGGTTAGTATATCCGCAAACTGTCCTCAGAGGGTACATGCTAGATATCAATCTCGCCATGCTCATAATTCTCATGTATGAAGTGTTACCTTATGCCTATGTATTTATTTCTCTTGTGGAACTCTGGGTTTCGCACGCGTTGCACTCGGATTATCAACTGCTAGAGCTGTTTCCCCAATGTCATATATAAGATATCTAAGCAAGATTGCTTCTTTGACTGCAGTTGATGCAGCAATGTACTCAGATTCGGTAGTGGAAAGGGAAATGGTTTGTTTACGTTGACTAACCGATGTTATATGGCCGTTACCCAATTAAATGATGTATCCAGTTGTGGAGAGTCGGGTGTCTGAATCGTCTGAGTCCGAGAAGCTAATCAATGGAAGTGGATTCTGACTGCTTGTAAACTCAATGCCATTGCTGGATGTGTTTTTTTAAATATTTTAAGATGCATTTTACAAATATCTACTCACGTTTCCAACTGAAGCCGACTAACTATTGCAGCAAACATTAAGCTGCCAACAGATTCTCGATAGGGTACTTTTATTTTTTCATTTTCCCCTTTGTTTGAATTCAAGTGAGTGTATGGATCAGCAGGCACACTGATTGGCTTAGAGTCTTCAATATTCAACCCCTTGATTATTTGTTTTATATAGTTGACCTGATGTAAAAATATTGATCCGTTAACATTGTTTTGTTTTATTTCCAGACCTACAAAGTAATTTGGTTCACTGATTGTGACTTAAAGGTTGTCTTCAGTTCATTGAGTACAAGTTTTAGTGCCATTTGGTTTTCAGCTATTATCAAACCATCATCAACATATAATGAAAGTAGAACCTTTGTTTCATTGAACTCACATCGATAAACACATTTATCTGCGGTACTTTGGCTGGATCCAAACATTTTCAGGAAACCGTCAAACTTTTAGTTCCAACAATGTGATGATTGTTTGAGGCCATTAACTTTCCGACAGGTTTTGGTCAACATTTACTCCCACTGGTGGAAACATGTAGATATCTTCCTTGAGTTCACCATACAAAATGCAGTTTTCACATCAAACTGGATGCTTTCATAGTTGTGTTGAGCTGCGATAGCGAGTAGGACTCGTATAGAGCCTTACCGTGTTGTGGGAGAGTAGATGTCATTGTAGTCGACCCCTTCTTTCTGTGCAAAATCTTTGGGGCATAGTCTTGATTTATATCCTGAAATGATTCCGTCTCCGGTGCGTTTTACTTTGAAGACCCATTTTGAACCTATAGCATTTTTACCAGGAAGTAATGATACTAGCACCCAGGTGTCGTTCTTTTCCAGCACATTCAGTTCTTCTTTGATTGTATCAGTCCACTGCCCGGCATAAGAACTCTGCATGGCTTCCTCGTAGGTATGTGGTACATCTATTTCCACTAGGTTAGCTTCATAGCGTTTGGGAGGCCTGATGACATCTCTTGGTCGCAGCTCATAATTTGCTTCAATGTGTCCAGGTTCTACATCGCTTTGTTCGGGATATTGAGGGCTTACATCCTCCGCCTGAATTCATTAGTCAGAATGATGTGTATTTTCTATCACTACTGGAACTACAGTGTTTCTTTGAGAAATAAAACTACTTGAATTTTCATTGAATATCATTTCTTGAGACTGTAATTTTCAGTGTACTTAGATCCAGCAAACGATAGTTGGTTGAGTTTCCATGATATCCTACAAGGATGAGTTTCTTGTTCTTTGTCGCTAGTTTATTTCACACTTCCTTTGGTACATGAATGTATGCCTCACTACCAAAGATTCTTAGATGTGACATCAATGGCCTTTTTACACTCCACATTTCATAGGTCATCGAGTTTGATGCGTGAGATTTTGGAGTCCTGTTTAGAATATAAACAGCTGTGTTTACTGCCTTTGCCCATAAGTATGTTGGCATATTCTTTGCATATAACATTGAACGTGCACTTTCTATTGTGGTTCTCATGTCACGTTTGGCTCTACTATTTTGTTCGGGAGTACAAGGTCCCGTTGTTTCAAAAACAATTCCATGTTTTGACATATACTCTTTCATTCCCTGATTACAGTATTCTGTCCCATTGTCAGTATGTAAGGTCTTGATAGAATATATCATATTTATTCTTTATCATGTTTGCAAAATCTTTGAAACACACAACAACCTCTGCTTTGTGCTTGATAAAAAATACAACACGATAGCTCGAACGGCCATCCTTAAATAATAGAAAATATTTAGCATCCTGAACTGATGGTGTTGACATTGGACCACACACGTCACTATAAATGAATTTGCCTGGTTTGGCCTTGGCACGCTTTGAGGGCAAAAACGGTAACCTGTGTTGTTTACCATACTGACACGACTCACAGAAGAAATCTTCAAGGTCATTAATATCTACACCTTCGACCAAGCCTTTGGTGACCATTTCACACAATGTTCTCTTATTTACATGTCCGAGTCTCTCGTGACACAATTTTAGACTACCACTTGCAGTGAAATTTAATCTTATTTGGGATCACTGTACGGAATAACATTCGATACAAATTGTTGGTTTCACGGACCGCACTTACTACTAGCTCACCGTTTTCGTAAACTTCTGAATATCTATGTTCCTTAAGGATCTTCATCTCTTTTCCAGTTATTACACCTTTAGAAAAGAAAATTTTTCTTAGTTCAGGAATGTACAACACATTTGTGATAATTGATTCACACCAATTACCTTTGATCAAATTTTTTATTTTGATGTTTCCTCTTCCCTTCACTGAAAGACCTTGGTTGTTTCCAAGCACAACAATCGTATTGTCTCTTCAAACTTAGAAAAATAATCACATCGATTAGTCGTGTGTGCAGAAGCGCCACTGTCCATTGTCCAGTTATCTTCGGTGGTGACTGATGACATTAGAATAACATCCTGCTTCTTTGCACTTAATGCTGAGAAATGACCCTGTTGGGAACGGTCACTGTGAGTGTTTTGCTGTCCGTTTTCTCGGGGTTCCTTAGGTGCGGGACAGTCACTTGCGTAATGTCCTTTTCTTTGGCAGTTATAGCACGTTACTCTTGGTTTGTCTGATATATTCCTATGTTTTTGACTGAACTTTTGAGAGTTATGAGATATTTGAAAGTCGCTTTTAAAAATTGTCAAAGATGAAAATGCACTTTCCGATTGTTCATTTGATTTAAGACTGGCTTCTTCATCCATAAGACTGCCGTCATATTTGGGATCGTCTGTCTAATCTCGTCTAGTGAAAGCCAAGCCTGTCTGAAGTTTCGAAATTTGCAAGGTAGTCTACCAAGAACTTAGTCACTATAGTAACATTGCTGAGTTGTTCACCAGTCTCTCTCACATGTCACGCGAGATTTTCTATCTTGGCAATATGCTGAGCAATGGAGTTATTGGCATCCATCTTGTACTGATGAAAGCGTTTGTGAACTAGCATTTTGTTCAGTTCTGATTTTTGCTCAAAGATAGTCTAATTTATCTATTATTTCTTTAGACGAGTTGCAATTTTCAACTAATGTGAATTGTGATCGTTCCCTTGCTGTCGTGAGTGTACACATAGTAATTGCATCGTCTTTGTTCCACATTTATAGTTCCTTATCTTTGTCTACTCCCTGCTTTTCTCTGGCGCCTTTTGCAACCTCGAGGACTCCTTTTGCCCTTAGGGCACATTTAATCTGGAATTTCCATTGATGATAATTATTGCCGTCAAACTTATTTACGTGTGCCCCGTCAAACATTTCGGAAATTATGTATACTTTCGTCTCGCGAATCGTATAACTTCAAACACACGACACGAGGCTGTTTGCTGATTGCACGAGCCTAAAAAGATGGCGAATCACGTTGCTTCCGAACGCGAACGCGAATTCCCAAAACGGATTTGGGAATTACCTGACGGACAGATTTTATGGAATATTACGTGAATATTTACGCAGTTGTTGGGTGTTTGAGCCCATAATCTGTTAAGACTATAATTGGGGTTTGGAACGCCCTAATCTTATTTAACACAACGCACACGGTAATTGTATAACATGACTGTTACATGACGCCAATAAGAAGAGAAGAGCAGTTTTAAAGAATATATTCATGCAGCACACAATGGCGCAATCACACTGTTGGTTAAGGAGTTAGTCCTAAACAAGCATGATATTTTAAATATATTTCGATAAGGTTTCACCTCTAGCCCTAGTAAAGGGCCAACATAATGACACAACTCAATGTGCATATATGCCCGCCCCAAAGAACTTTGTTTGACGGTGGAACATTTTCCCGGACAATAAAATCTACTTGACGATCCCTTGTCATGCCACCTTGAACTAGACCTCACTGGCCCTGAAAGTAACAAATTGAAAGAGATTATCAAAATAAATATTTCAGTGTATATAAATGGAGGCTTGAGTAACACAGAGATCTGGAGTCTACATAATTATATTTTGTGATGCAAGCCAGTTGACATATAGCAGCAGTGCTTTTGCGAGTAGATTATTGACTCTAGGTGTATGTAAACTCATGAGCGTCCGCAGTAACGCGCAAGGGAGCCACTTGCCCCCCTGTAATTATATTTTCTTTGACAAGAATATATTGTTAACATTATTTAATCTTATAGTTTGCCTTACAATTATTTTTTCTTCCAACTTTTAAACACGATCAAATTTACAATCGTATACGATGACCTCATCCACAAGACGCATTTACGAATAAAACCTGTCATTACATTTTAAACAACGGTCGACATTTCATCATAATCTTCTTGTCTGAGAACAGAGAAAACGAGTATATTGAGTGCTGCTGTATCTTTAGTATCCTTATAGTGCAATAATAGTTCCAGTTCCCAGCATAAGTCTTTCTAGGTGTGCGCGCACGGGGTGGGTTTGGCGTTTCGTGCATTACTGGCATAGGCCTACTTATGGTATGATTGGTAGACTTTCAGCAAGGCCGTAGCTGGTAGAAGAGGGGGTGGTGTTCTAGGAGTTCAACCTTCCTCCAAAACAAGATTTTTTAAAATTATTTATGGTTTAAACCATATCACAATAATAAAGGTACCAGGAAAGATGTAAAACTAGTCCCTGCCACAATATTTTGTTAACATTCACTCTTATAAATATTCTATCATTACATTAAAATCCAATTAATACGAATCCCGTCAAAAATTCAAGATAATCCAAGTCAAAATGTTGAATGAAATATATATTTTATTGGTTAACAAGCTGAAATTAAAAAGAGAATAATTTGTAAGAAACAGTGATATCTAATAATAAATGTTTACTATTTACATATTGTAGTCAACACAATGAGTGTTCATGCAACTATGAAATTAATAATAGTAGGATATTACGTGTTATACATCAGTTAAATAAACGAACGTTTGATTAAACTCATTCAACACTGATTTAAAACTCGTGAAAATCCTCTATATTCCTGTATTCTCCCACTTAATCCAAATCTTCGCTAATCCGAATAAGCTTCGGTCCTAATTATTTCAGATTAACGAGGTTCTAGTGTAGTTACAGTGCATTGGCCAGGTAACAATCTGGGTAAAATAAGGCAAAATGTTGACAAAAGAAATAGAAAGTATTAGTGAGTGTAGGGAGAGTGAGGAAAGGGGCATTAAGATAAGGAAACAGAAAATTCTTTCAACTTGAAACTATTTAAATCAAAGATCTGACTATGGAATAAATATGTCAAATGAGTTTACAAAGCAATATGAATTAATCGTAGGATCCTGCTAAGGAAGGAGGGAGTCCTAGTTAACAACCCATGACTTCTGGTAGCTTGCGAAAATATAAACTGCAACAGTTTGATATTAGCCTTCCTGCATGGAGATAAGTGCAAGCTATAAATAATACTGTGAAGGGTAAATTAAAAGTTTTGTTGGTTAAATCTGTGGTGCATACTAGTGATGATTAGTTAATATTTGTATACTTACTCCAAATGCTATCCTCTAGTAGACTAAAACATAAATTGTCTGCCGAGTTTAATTATATTTATAAATAAAACAAACTTTTGAAATTTACTGGATTATTATTAACTTAGCTCTTTGATTTTCTCTTAATTGAGAACGAGACAGAACAAAAATATAAATAATAATACTTATTTATTTATTTTGACAGCTTGAATCCACTTGTTTAATTGTACTTCTTCCCATGGTCTACCAGGAAAATTGTAAAATTGTATGTCTCTCGTAGTGTTTTGGTATTGATTTGAACATTCAGATATACAACTCTTTATTTACTACTATTACGCGTTTTAATTGATCCATTATATCGAAATTAATATAATAAAATTAAGTTCAAACGCGTATAACATCAATTAACATATAATTTGCTATGTGTTTCAACGTTGACCGTCACTTTGGAGTTGCACATTTATATCGCTACTAGCGCCACATACATCAACGCACGGTCCCTACACGTTTCTTCAAAGTTGTTTCTAGCA
Organism: Timema douglasi; assembly: GCA_901482245.1. Lineage (NCBI taxonomy): Eukaryota > Metazoa > Arthropoda > Insecta > Phasmatodea > Timematidae > Timema > Timema douglasi. Next base: position 75,871 of record CABEEJ010003683.1, read on the forward strand.
TCTTTTAAGTAGGAATTCGTCTCTTTTACTTTATCGATACAATATTTCACATCTAAAGTATTATTTTAGGGAATTTTGAATAATGTGTCAGTGAGAAACAAAAGGGTTGGTGAAAACCTTCAATAGAAAGCCGAAATCAAAATCTCTCAATGATGATGCATTCCCTTTAGCAGACACAAAAGCATCAGTATCCCAACTAGTTGGATTTTAAGCAATATTCTCAAAAAAATCTATGAGTTCTGTTTTATTTTTATTCACCGTTTTCACAATTGTAGCTCTACCTTGTGCTGCCAACTGTTGGAAACCACGTCTTTACCTCTGACTGATTAAGAGCGTTAATGCGTTTCGATGAATGTAAAAAGAAATTTGGAATGCCACTCAATGTATTAAACATATCTTTCATTCTGTTATATGATTCAGAGACTAAGGAAAAACAGGATTAAATTTGTGAGCATAACAGTGGATTAAAAATGCACCTGGGAACTTCCTTTTTCACAGGCGTTTGTACAACATTTAAATGTTCAGAAAATGTAGCGTCTCTATCATACGCTTATGCTAAAAAATTTGCTCACATTTGAAAGAAGAGAGGATTTGAAAAACATGCTCACTTAAAACAATTGCAGTGCGATCATTGCAGGCATCCGAAAAACCAATAAATCTTTCATAAATGTTGCCCTCTTTCAAATACCGAAGGATTGTCAAAATTTCTAGAAAAAAATTCATCACTATTTCTGACTTAATATTATCCAAAATTATATCAACAGCACATTCAATGATGTTGTTTTGAATTTTGTTGGAGGTTTCGTTAAACTTCCCCCTACTCTGGAGATGAAAATCCAATATACTATCGTATTTAAAAAGTAACTTCATTAGTTCAGTGTAGTTTTCAGGTTTAGGGGAATATTCCCGTTAATCGTGACCTCTGAATGGTAGCTCTTGTTTAGCCAAGAAACAACAGTACAACACACATCAGTTAATTGTTTTATTAGTTCACGGTTTGAATCAACCTGTGCAATATATTTTAAAAGTTTAACTATTTTTGATCACTCAGTTGAAAATCTATTCTGTTTTACCCGAAAGTTTTTTATTTAGTTATTGCGAATAGGTGTGAGTGAGTCTTTTCTTGACGCATTGGCTTTGTGAAAATTGCTGATATCACAAAAGCCGGTATTATTCCACACTCCCTGATTTGCTTCGAACTACACACAAGGCCAACAATACAGCCTGTTTCTTGACTTGAATTCAGTTAACCACTTTGATGAAATATAATATTATGTTTTGAAATGACGTGTATAGTCTTTCATTTTTGTTTTAGCATAAATGTCTGGAGTTGGCCTACCCTTCATTATTACGTGCTGTTTTTCTTCAAAAGGGAGGGCTCCAAATGAAACTACGAATAAATAGTCGAGAACACATCATCGCGAAAGGCTATCGACCCTGCTACATCCCTCTGAACTACCTTCACTAACCTTGATAATTGTCTCAGGTCCCTTCCCCAATCTTTGTTGTGAGGGAACAGTTTCCAAACCCGAGTCCTCTCCCATATTTCACACTTCCAAACACTGTCAAACTAAATTTACAATCAAACACCTAAACACTTCACAATATATCTTTCATTAATGGGAACAATCAGTGGCGGCTTGTGTATAGGCACTGTGGAACTGCAGCACCCCCTATTTCCACTTGATACTATCAAAAACATTAATTATAATGAGTCCTTTTTTCTTTCATTCTTTCTTTATTTTTGTAATATAATATATATTCCTTAAGCTTAGTTTCAGTACTTCAGTAGCCATCCCCCAGTTTATGAAAAAAATACAAAAATCTTTGTATGAAACTGTGCGATGCACAGTGCCATTAACGTGGTGTTTGACTGTTGTGTGTGTGCGCACATAGGAGGGTCCGGGGAGGAAGGTGGGACTGCCAGGTAGAAAGAGCACTGTTGCACTCGCAGTGCCGGCTCTGGCGTGATGGTGGAAGGAT
>CABEEJ010003684.1:9939-26960 GCA_901482245.1 Timema douglasi
GGAATAAAGAGTGAGTATAGGAAAAGTTGCAGGAATGGAATGAGGAGGTGAAAAAGTATGAAATGAAATTTAGTATGGCGAAAAGTGAAGTTATGGTGATGACAAGGCAGAGAACAAGGCCAAGAAAGTTGATAGAACTGGATGAGAGAAGATATAGTGAGACGAGGGCAGCAGGGAGAGGTATCTACAGGCATGTAAGATACTTACTATGTAAAAGAAAAGTGCCCCAAAAGTGTAAGGAAGTGCTGTATAGAGCATACTTCGTACCCATAGTAATGAATGCAGTGGAAACTTGGACTTTGAATAAAATAGAAACAAGGAAAGTGAAGGCAATAGGAATGAAGTTTTTGAGGAACATGCTAGCTATCACCAGAAGATATAGGATTAGGAATGAATATGTAATGGCTAGAGTTGTGGTACAGGGAATACATGAGATAGTAGAGAAAGCTAGGATGAGGTGATATGGACAAGTAATGAGGATGAAGGGGAGAGGATTCCAAGAAGATTAATGGATATGAAGTATGTAGGGAAGAGATTGCAAGAAAGACTAAGGAAAAGATGTGAGGAACAGAGCAGCAAGTGTGCTTGTTAGAGAAGGAGAGTGGAAGAGAGAGCGGGAGGAAGAATGGTGGAAGGACAAAGGGAGATGGAGGCATTTTAACAAACAGACTCGGCCACAGGTTGGGAACAGTTCATGATGATGATGATGATGATGATTGTTGTTTTAGTAGCTGATGGTTTAATGATAACTTAATGAATGGTTGTTAGACTTTCACTTTTTGTGAAATCTAGTTGTTATGTTTTGCCCTGTTTTTTGCTAACCTTTTTAAAAATACTCATTTAATTACATTAGTAGTGGGAGTATGAGGAAGATGAAGTTTTCTAGAAATGTAGTTGCATTTGTGAAGAGGAAGTGTAAGAAATCATAAAATAAAGAACTTCAGTACACCCAGCCAGAATTCGAGTTCCAACCTTATTCCCATTAAACTAGACAAGACATGTGATGTATTTGTTCATTTGTCCATTGATGTGGATAAATGATGTGTTAAAATATTTTTATACACCAATCGTGGTATTATTTCATGGTAGAAAATTTCAGAAAATTAAATTTCATTCTTCTATATTTCAATAAAAGAGATCTGAAAAAATAGCAATTCCTTCTGGAAAAAAAATTATGATAATAATATAGCCTAGTACCTAACAATAAAAATCTGTTTAAATCATAAAATTATGATTTGAAGATTTTTACACACCATACAATCCTGATTTAAAGATGTTTCAAAACCATACGATTATGATTTGAATATATTGTTTCAAAATCATAATTTGAAGATAGGTTATCACCACTAAATCTGATTTAGAAACGTTTAAACAACATAAAAAATTATCATTTTAAGGTATTGTTAGCACCATAAAATCATCATTTGAAGCTGTCAAGACCATAAAATCATGATTTTTAAAAATTGTCATCAGCATGTAAATCATCATTTAATGCTGTCAACACCATACAATCTTAATTTGAAGAGGTTTCAACACCATACAATCCTGATTTGAAGATGACGTCAACACCATACAATCCTGATTTGAAGATGATGTCAACACCATACAATCCTGATTTGAAGATGATGTCAACACCATACAATCCTGGTTTGAAGATGATGTCACCACCATAAAATCCTGGTTTGAAGATGATGTCACCACCATAAAATCCTGATTTTAAGATGTATTATCACCATACAATCCTGATTTAAAGATGATGTCACCACTATAAAATTCTGACTTGAAGATGTCAACACTATAAAAACTTGATTTGAAGATATGTCAACACTATAAAATCCTGATTTGAAGATGTGTCATCACCATACAATCCTGACTTTAAGCTGTGTCATCCCCATACAATCCTGATTTTAGGATTTGTCATCTCCATGAAATTCTGATTTTAAGATGTGTTATTCCCATGAAATTCTGATTTTAAGATATGTCATCCCTATGAAAATCTGATTTTAAGATGTATCATCCCTATGAAAATTTGATTTTAAGATGTATCATCCCTATGAAAATTTGATTTTAAGATATGTCATCCCTATGAAAATCTGATTTTAAGATGTGTTATCCCCATGAAATTCTGATTTTAAGATGTGTCATCCCTATGAAAATCTGATTTTAAGATGTATCATCACTATGAAATTCTGATTTTAAGATGTGTCATCCCCATAAAATCCTGATTTTAAGATGTGTTATCTCCATAAAATCATGATTTAAAGTGGTGTCATTCTCAAAACATCCTGATTTTAAGATATGTCATTCCCCATCCATCTAAAATTCTAATTTAAAGATGATGTCATCACTATAAAATTCTTAATTGAAGATGTGTCATCACCATACAATCCTTGATTGAAGATGTGTCAACACAAAACAATCCTGATTTAAAGATGATTTCAACACTATACAATCCTAATTTAAAGATGATTTCAACACTATACAATCCTGATTTAAAGATGATTTCAACACTATACAATTCTTATTTGAAGATGACAACATCATAAAATCTGGATTTGAAGATGAGTAGACACTATAAAATTTTGATTTGAAGATGGTTTAACACCATAAAGTCCTTATTTGGTGGTAACACCATAAAATTCTAACTTGAAGAGTTGTTTACCACCATAAAACTCTTCAATTGAAAATAATGTCAACACTTTAAAATCCTGATTTGAAGATGTATCACTATGAATCCTGATTTGAATATGTGTTATCTCCATACAATCTTGATATGAAAATGTGTCAATACCATACAATCCTGATTTGTTGATGTGTCATACTCATCACACTGAAGATGTGTAGGTATCGTGTAAATAATTATTTGCTAAACACATAACATATGTTTAAATCAATATTTTCTCATGCCTAATTTATAAAAATTGTATAAATTTTAAATACCTTATCTTTTAAATGGTTGTATGCAGGAAGATGTACATATTCTCGACATGCTAGCAACACTTGAAGATATTGGAACTCCTAGTAGATAATAAAATAACACGTAAATCCAAGTTATTAAATTAAACATTGAAAGGTGAATAGTGAGATTCTGTGTTATACTCTCTGCTGCCGAAAAATTTGTTAATTGTGAATTTTGAGGCCTACACATTTTCTTTGGTAAATTTGTAGGCCTTGCCCTTCTACCCGCCTTTTAATGTTTAATTTAATACAGTCATTTGGCGCCATTTTTCCTTTGTTTAAATCCTAATTATGTATTTTTATAAGGTCGTTGAAATGCAATGCCATTTATCTATTATTTATTCCAGATTAACTATCTCCATGATGTTGCTTGCAGACTCTCCAAGCTCTAAACCTTATGTAAATACACTCCAACTTTAACGTAAAAGTACTATTCAAAATTTAGATGTAAGAAATTGCATACAATTATTCCTGCTTGAACTGATGTTTTTTTGTTATTTTACTTATTTAAATATTTGGCGAGTAATATTTTACATGTTTTTATGACTTACAATATTGGTCATAGTTGATGTGCTTGTTTTTAATCAACATCAATCAAAATCAATAGGAAAAAAACAAATTACTCTACCATGCATATTTATGGGCATTTTCCTGCAAAGTAAGACCAGGCTAGGTTTCTACAAATATTATTGGGTTTTTTTACTCTGAAATAACATGTATGAACTAAAGTGCATTGAGCTAAAACAATTGGTAATAAATAAAATGATAGAATATTAGGAAAATGTTAGAGCACAAATAAAAGTAAAAATACTAACACATATTTACACACTTCAATATTTCGATGCTATTATAACATCTTCCTCAGGAGGTAGTAGTAATTAGATTATAAATAATGTCCATAGAGTTTAAGATGCTGTAAAACTGTCATTATTCAACATTATAAAGTAACCCATTTAACTGCTTATGACTATGATTAGAGCTTACATGTTCAAAACTATTCCCAAGTTAGCCATTTTTAACTATAGTATTTTATGTGTTTCTTTTGTGAAAGCTTTTCAAATACATAGGAAAGTATTAAGTACCTTCTGGTATTTATTTCAATCAATAGTGTTGAAGCTCAACATAGGTTGCTGAACTCTATCGAATTCTGGCATACCGCATCGAACACAAGAAGAGTAATCCCATTGGTATATCGAACCATTAAGTTGTCGTTGCTCTCTGGGAACCCATCAAGAACCGACCCCTCTCCATTCCATCTAACTGTACCTCACATCTGCCCTTGTTTTCTTGGTAGGCCTGCCAAGAGTTGGTCAAGACTGTGGGCAAGCCTATCTTTGATGAAGTAAAGCGCAAGGGCTTTTGGAAGTCACTATTGATTCGCTGTAACGAGGCCGGTGACGTCTTGGTGCAAGTCGATCTACACGCTGCAAACCAAAAAGATGCTGACACCATCTTTAAGGAGATGAATTATGTATTGATCGAGTTCTTCAGCACAGGCAGCGGAAAAGATTGCAATGTCAAGTCGCTCTACCTAAAGATTGTGTTTAAGTATGTTCATGTTCATAGTTATTTAATTTTTCTGGTACTATTGCTTATTTATTAATTAGTGTTATTCAATTTAGTGTGTTCCAAACTATTTCACCTCCCGTGATACATTATTGATGTTCTCATTCAACACCACACAAAACACTTCATGTTTGTTATATTGTTTGTGTGTCATTTGTTTACTAGGCTGTGTGGCTTTGATAAACCTTATAAATGTATGAAATTTTAATATTTTCAATATAACAATAGTAATTTAACTTAGTAAAAAAAATTGTAAACTGCCAGTTAATTTATTCATATGGGAAATATAAACGCTATATGTATTTTAATCTCTGAAAAGTGTGTTGTGTAATTTAGGTGGAACTGGAGCATTTACTGTAAAAATCAACCAATTTTATATGAAGAATAGCTAAAATAAGAATTGTAAAGATATAGAACTAGGCCTATATGGAATATTTATTGTCGTGCTAGATCTTGAATGATCCAGAAAATCTACTGTGTGTGATTCACGATCATTAAATATCACTTTAAGTAAGAATGGGAAACATTTTGCTGATATTTAATAATGCAATATAGTTAAACATTCTGCCAAAATCTAGGGTTGAATGATATGTAAATATATTGCTAGTCTGCCATTATTCGAAGTATTGAAATATTACATCCCACAAAACTATCATGATGCATATTATTTAAACAACACATTAACTTATGATGATTCAAGATATTTAAATATATTAAAGATCTGTAAAAAAATTCAGAGATTTAATTTTTTTTTAAATATACTGCCATTCATGATATTGAAACACCTTAGAGATCAGATCTACTGCCATACAATATATTTAAAAATTCTGGCCATACAATATATTTAAAAATTCTGGTGATCTACTGCCATACAAGATATTGAAACACCCTGGAGATATACTGCCATACAATATATTGAAACACCCTGGAGATATACTGCCATACAATATATTGCAACACCCTGGAGATCTACTGCCATACAAGGTATTTAAACACCCTGGAGATCTACTGCCATACAAGGTATTGAAACACCCTGGAGATATACTGCCATACAAGGTATTGAAACACCCTGGAGATATACTGCCATACAAGGTATTGAAACACCCTGGAGATATACTGCCATACAAGGTATTGAAACACCCTGGAGATATACTGCCATACAAGGTATTGAAACACCCTGGAGATATACTGCCATACAAGGTATTGAAACACCCTGGAGATATACTGCCATACAAGGTATTGAAACACCCTGGAGATATACTGCCATACAAGGTATTGAAACACCCTGGAGATATACTGCCATACAAGGTATTGAAACACCCTGGAGATATACTGCCATACAAGGTATTGAAACACCCTGGAGATATACTGCCATACAAGGTATTGAAACACCCTGGAGATATACTGCCATACAAGGTATTGAAACACCCTGGAGATATACTGCCATACAAGGTATTGAAACACCCTGGAGATATACTGCCATACAAGGTATTGAAACACCCTGGAGATATACTGCCATACAAGGTATTGAAACACCCTGGAGATATACTGCCATACAAGGTATTGAAACACCCTGGAGATATACTGCCATACAAGGTATTGAAACACCCTGGAGATATACTGCCATACAAGGTATTGAAACACCCTGGAGATATACTGCCATACAAGGTATTGAAACACCCTGGAGATATACTGCCATACAAGGTATTGAAACACCCTGGAGATATACTGCCATACAAGGTATTGAAACACCCTGGAGATATACTGCCATACAAGGTATTGAAACACCCTGGAGATATACTGCCATACAAGGTATTGAAACACCCTGGAGATATACTGCCATACAAGGTATTGAAACACCCTGGAGATATACTGCCATACAAGGTATTGAAACACCCTGGAGATATACTGCCATACAAGGTATTGAAACACCCTGGAGATATACTGCCATACAAGGTATTGAAACACCCTGGAGATATACTGCCATACAAGGTATTGAAACACCCTGGAGATATACTGCCATACAAGGTATTGAAACACCCTGGAGATATACTGCCATACAAGGTATTGAAACACCCTGGAGATATACTGCCATACAAGGTATTGAAACACCCTGGAGATATACTGCCATACAAGGTATTGAAACACCCTGGAGATATACTGCCATACAAGGTATTGAAACACCCTGGAGATATACTGCCATACAAGGTATTGAAACACCCTGGAGATATACTGCCATACAAGGTATTGAAACACCCTGGAGATATACTGCCATACAAGGTATTGAAACACCCTGGAGATATACTGCCATACAAGGTATTGAAACACCCTGGAGATATACTGCCATACAAGGTATTGAAACACCCTGGAGATATACTGCCATACAAGGTATTGAAACACCCTGGAGATATACTGCCATACAATATATTGAAACACCCTGGAGATATACTGCCATACAAGGTATTTAAACACCCTGGAGACCTACTGCCATACAATATATTGAAACACCCTGGAGATCTAGTAATTGTGAATGCTTGCTTGAGTAAATATTCATGATTGTAAGTTTCATAAACATCAAATTAACAGCTGTTCTGATAGATAATCACTCTTTTATTTCTCATCATTAAGAAATATTTTGTGTTTGAACATCTATTGACAACATACAGTAGGGAGTATACATGTGCCAATCAGCATTCTCAGTTTGAAAATTTGATTCATTACCATTTTTAATAGACATACATTCAATCCTGATACAATACCTATCTATGTTGTCTATTTTAAGTTCACACTACTCAAAACATGAGTACCGATGTCTTTTTTAAGCCAGGGGTCAGCAAAACGTTGATTGCGATCGACCGGTCGATCTCGCAGCAATTTTCAGTCGATCATATAAGAAAACTACACTGTGACAAAAAGTCAAGCTCACCTGTCATTATTCCACTATTGTACAGCTAATAAGATTGGATCATAGTGCAATCATTCAAGGTAACACTGCTACCTTGCTTGGTTCACTATGGTGCAGCTTGTAATATTGGGTCATAGCGTAATCTATCAAGGTAAGACTGATACCTTGTCTGGATCCAATATGATACTGCTTGTAAGATAGGACCATAGTGTAATCCATCAAGGTAAGACTACTACCTTTTAGGGTAAACTGAGTGTGCAGTTTATTTATTTTATGTAGTTTCTATCAAGGCAGGAAATGTTGAATTTAAAGACTAAATACAAGATGTATAGAAAAGAAAAAGAATTAAAAGTAGAGTGGAGAAACGAAGGGTGATCGCTGGACCTTGTGTGACCTACCCCAAACACTATCTCACACAAATAACACACAGAGGTAAGCACAAGAGAGTTATAAATTTATTTCCAGAAAAACATGGTACAGCTCAATGAGGGAGAGGTGCTTAAGAGTAATAGCGTTAACCATAAGGCACAAGGGGCACCGCCAAGGCCTGGAGGGCACTAAAACAATAACACCAGGCGGTTTCCTATACTTAGACGTTCCCTAAATGCCGTCATCAAAGAATAGCATTAAGATCAAACTAATTGGTCTCCTGTTACACAATAATAAATAATAATAAATGTCTATCAACAACATGGGCAGAGAGTCAACCCCTGCTCAAGATTCAAACATTTGGTGAGTCAAGAGCTCAAGTCCCTAACCTAAATGATGATAGTGATATTAAAGTAATATTTGACATAATATAAAGTCCAAGCTTAAGTAAGAATACCTAAATGAATTAATAACAAACAAGACACTGTCAGTGGATATAAGCACTGGGTGACCTGCGGCCCCACATTTAACAACCATATAAAAAATAGACTCCAGCAAAGAAACAACAATAAACTAACCTAACATTAACATCCAACAAAGTGTCCATACTACAATTAATCTCTCAGCCGGCTCGTGGCCCCACATTTAACCAACCTTGGTAGGAAACAAGGCGGTAAATATAAACTCTTTGCGGACATTAAGATACAAAAATATTAATGGAGTCCAAGTATTCATTAAGTAAACATCGCCTTAAGGGCTGACATAACAGATCGTCAAAATAAATATTAGTCTTAGATATATAAATGAAATTTTTTAAAATAGAAATTATAGCAAAAATGAATTTAGAAAACAGCGACGAGCCTACATAGTAGATAGGCTATTTACCTTGAAAGCCCAGAGTGTAATGTGTGTCTCTACTCTGGGCTCCAACCATTATATATCCTGTGATAAACATGTGTTCTCAGCGTGCGGTGTAAAAGGGGGAGGGAAGGGTGTTCGAGAACAATCTCGAGCGCCTACGAGCATTGTTCGCAAGCAGAAAATACAGTCCATAGAAGTTTTTTGAATGCGCCTGGCGGCGCACCCAGATTGATTCGCTTTCTCTTGTCCATTTGGGAGAATGGGTGGGGAGCTCTTCCAACATGGCCAGCAGCGAGCCACGAACCCCGGTTCAGTCGAGCGCGGATTTTGCAGTGAAGTGCATCTCGGATTTATTGTAGACGAGTCAGAACGAGTCAACTGGGGCTGGCTTGGTGAGTGATACAACGTCTTCTTTGCCATGTTGTAACAAGGTTACACTTGGATAAATGTATAAGTCAATCGGGGACCCAAAAAAGGTGTTGTATGATAGTACATGTTAGCAAGCACTTCAAGTGTGCTGCTATGTGGGAACCAACCAACACAACAGCCGTTAAGTAAATCTGCTTTCTGGGCTTCAACCTCGAGGAAACATGAAAGTATTAAGTGGAAATTATTCTTATCATGCGCTCAAATGAGTGATTTGACATACTGATTGTTGCATTGGCTTATTGGCCAAGAAAATCACTCGGCATTATGTAGATGCTCAACTAATATCAACTACACTGCTGAGTGCTATCTTAATTCTGATAAGCATGCTTAAATGGAAGCAAATATAAAATTATGTTATGACAGAACAAACCAACAAATATCCTTGGTGACTGTTGAACATGTTCACCCATTCATGGACTTGATCTGTAGTGCTATAAACTGATTAATATTTTAAGGTTTTTGTGGGTTTACATTCTTATTTTCATTTTGGATATTGGTGTAATTACTAATTTATTAAATAAAACAATTATTGAATAATTGACAAAATAAATAATATAATTTTACATATTCGCAACCAAATTATTTGAATAATTTATTTTATGGATAATTTACATAAAACACTTCTCTCTTTACAGTGTTCATAAGTCATTTGTCACATACTTGATTATTAATTACTTATGCTATACACATTACATGCTCTATAGTCTAAGTCTTGTTCCTTCTGGTTACCCAAGTAATTCACATAATACACATGTTGCTTGAAGCTACACTACAATTTGTTCGAGACCCTTCCAGATAATGACTATTCCCAAGCTCTCCCTCACGTACACTCTTATAGACTTGCGCAGTGGTAGAGGGTAAGGTCGGAGACAGCCGCGAACAAAAAGGACGCCTGGAATCCAAGACTCATTGACAATGATACAAATTTACGTGATTTTATACAGGATAGACATGAGTTATTTTGATGCAGCTCGCATCATTGTGATGAAGATTTGATGATACAAAATCCACCGGATTGGCTTCAGGCAATGCAGAAAAGATGGTGAAGTCCCTGTCCCTCAGCTTTCCAATGGTTCTTAAGTGGAGCCAATGGAAGGTTGGGTTGAGAAAGATGAGGTCCCGACCTGATAGGATCTCGTGGAGAGCTGATATATTGTCTATTCCGATATCTGGGTCAGTGCCCATAATTGCTGCTACAACTTCCGCTTGCAAGATTTCCAGTGGCTAGGTCCAGGCCTCATTGATGCTTGCTATTAAGGCTGCCCATGATGTAGGTGTTGCATCAGTGAACACGTATGCCTGTTCACCCTCTGGTGGTCTCAAAATTGCCTTTACCCATTTGGGGTTATTTAGGAGTTGCTTAGCCAGGGAAACTGAGTCTCGGTAGACTGCAGCTGTGACATATCTAGGTTACACTAGATTAAAACTCAGCCAGAATATTTAGCCAACCACATACATACATAATTATTTATCACTCTTGAAATGGACCCCTGCCTATTCGATATGCGATAAGACCTTGAAGTTGCGCCATGACACAAGACATATACTGCCCTGTATGGCCTTGCACATATGAGCACACTGGATGCATTATTCTTGTGTTATTTGTAGCTTGCCTCAAGCATTATTTACTGCTCACCTGGTTGTAACCCTATTCACATGGTATTGAGTTAGTAAGTGATTTGATTAGAAGAGTGTTTAGTAATAACTTGAAAATTTATCAAACTTTATCTCAAAAGCTGTAATTTTATTATATAGCTATTCAGATTTTAAAATAATAAGGAAACTTTTACCAAATACATCAGTAATTAATTATTCTGACCAACATTATAGCATCCTGGAAAAAAACTTACTCTTGGTTAGATTAAAATGGTTCAGGTAAATAATTATAATTTGTATGTATGGCTATCTGATTATGAATATCTTTTTAAAATACGCAATTACTAGACATCCTAATGCTGAGCCTAGTATATGATTTGCGTCATTGGCTGGCTAACAAAATGATAATGGAGATATTTTGGCAAACAGTTGCTGCATTATTTTTAATTCAAAATTATCAGCTTTACTATTATGAATATAAAATACTTCGTTTGTTTTTTCAAAGACTAATAAGTTGAAGGAAAAGATATAATTGCAAGTTTCAGACATGTTTTCTTGTTAATTGCTTGAAATATGTTTAACCCAAAACATAATGTTTTAATGAGCTATGAAATTTTAATTAGCCGGACTATTTATGATATCAGCTTGTGATGATGCTCTTTTAAACCCCAAATGATAATGGAAATGATGACTAAATTATTTATTAGTTGAACTCTAAAAAAAATTATCGCATGGTCTAAACACATGTAATCTTGTAACCACACAATGTGTTGCTGTCCAGGAACCTCCAGTGTATCTTCGGTTCCCATTCGATTGAGGAAACTGTGGGAGGAATGAAGGTGAAGATATACCCTCACACCTACTTCAACACAAGTACAGGAGCTATGAACATGATGTTGGAGGTCCTAACTGCAGTGGCAAAGAGGGAGGGCACCACTGAAGTGCTGGAGATTGGCTGCGGGACTGGCATCATCGGGCAGATACTGTCCAAGGTCAGTTAATAGTGACTCAGTAGGCAGATACAGTCCAAGATCAGTTACTAATATCTCAGGCATATACTGTCTAAGGTCATTTAATAGTGTCCCAGTAGGCAGATACTGTCTAAAGATCGGTTAATAATGTTTCAGTACATGGGACAGATATTGTACACATTTAGTTACTAGTGCCTCCCTAGACAGATACTGTCAAAGGTAATTTACTAACTAATGTCTCCATAGGCAGATATTGTATACATTTAGTTACTAGTTTGTCAGTAGGCCATTAGTGTTCAGGGTCAGTTACTAATGTCTCAATAGGCTGATATTGTACACATTTAGTTGGTTCAAATTATTTGTCAGTTGACTTCCAGATAACTGTGGATTCATATGTTTGCCAAAAAACTAGCGCAGAATAGAAACATAGTCACATGACGAGCTCTAAGCCATTTGCAAGATTGCCACCTTATTGGCGCAAGCTTTTCTGCTAAAGTTCGACTCATCTCTACTTCATCCACTCTTCCTGAGATGTTAAGCACGAGAGAGCCAATCAAATCTCAAATTAGTGTGCATGTGTATTTGATAATGCATGCACTGTACAACCAGAAGCAAGCAGACGGCTTTGTTGGCTTTTGTGAGGAGATTTGAAATACCTCATTAATTGAAAGTGAGTGTATTTGTGAATTGGATTGTGCCATGACACAGCATCATAATTTGAAAACATCCATCAGTAGAATGATCTAAAATATATGTTTATCCACCATAAAATAAAATATGTTGATAATCAGCTGTTTTAAGCAAGCATTGCAATGCATCATGCATCAACATACAATGTGTGAATTGCTGCGTCACTCAAACAGATGCTCTTCTCTATTTTAGTGAACGTGTGAATCAAGCTTAAGTCATACACACTATCCACATAGCCAGTTCAGTCAACTTTTTTCCTAATAGAATCTAGAATAGTATATGATTAAGTTTTTTACAAATAATTATACAAGGCATGCGGTTTGTACTAGATTATACTGCTTGTGAGTTGAAGTTCTAATTTTGGCCCAGTACAATGGTGGGGATTTTTAAAATATACTTGTATTACTGGAATATCAACTTTCATCCATGCTAATTTATATGAATTTCCTTTAAACTAACCTCTTCATTCCCACACAATGGAATAATATATTAAACAATTACTATGTTAAAGTGTATTATCTAAATTAAACAAAGCAAACAAAAAACAGTGTTCTCATGTTATTCACAACTTGAAAGGCATATTTCCTCTAAAGGTCTTTGCACAAAATATTTTTACACGTCTCTAAGGTTGGCCAATATTATAATCTATTTAATTCTATCTCTCCACAGTGCTCTAATAAGGTGTATGGTATCGACACAGAGTTTGCAGTAGAAGATGCACGCGAGAATGCAGAACTAAATGGTGTTAAGAACAGTCGCTACTTTGGTGGCAACACCATTGTGGGACTGTATCACTTGGCAACTTCACTCTCAAAAGCCAGTAACACTCTGGGTATCATCAACAGCACTAGTGCTGAGGTCATTTCAAGTAGGTACTACATTGTCTTGGTAGGTCCAAGCTACAAATAGCCCATCAACACTCTGACCATGTCCAATATCATATGTTAAACTTCATCATCATTATCATCATCCACCCCCAGCCACTAGCCGGGTCTATTTGGGGCATCATCCTCTCCCATGTATCCTTTCTCCCGTCCACCTCTCCTTCTGAAAAATTCCCCAGTCTTTTCTCTCCTCCAAACTTCTCTGCACCCCCTTCAGTCACCGGTTCCTTGGTCTTCCTCTTGGCCTTTTCATCTCTATCTAGGTATCTTCTCCATTTATCTCACATGGCTGTACTACCTTAATCGTGCCTTCTCTATCCTGTCCCACAATGTCTTCTCCTTAATTATTTCTCTCACCCTTTCATTTCACAGGTTTGAATTCTGCTTCCTTTCTACTCTTTCATCACCCACGTGTCTGCTGTGTATGTCAAAATTAGTACATAGTATGTCTTCTAGATCACTTTTTTACATTTTCCCTGCACATCCCTGCTCCAAATTATACTTCTCACAGTTCTTAAAAAATCTTCTGCTTGCCTCCCTCTTGCATTGATTTCGCTTCTGTTTTTCCACTTTCTTCTATCACACTCCCTAGGCATTTAAAGATTTCCACAATCTTCAACTGCTCCCCTCCTGCTGTCACACCAGTCATGCACCTGTGTCTTGCTTGTCATAATAAGCATCTCGCTGTTCCTTACATTAAACTTCATTCCATACTGTTTCACCACTTCATCTTATGCATACAACTGCTCCTGAACTTCTTTCCTATCATTGGTTTATACCATCAGGTCATACTTCCCTCTCTAATTTTTTTCTACCATTGCCATTATTTTGTCCATCACTGCATTGAACAATAGTTGTAAGAGTGCACTTCTCTGCTTCAGGCCATTTTTCAACTCAAACCACTTTGTCCTCTTCTCTCCCACCTTCACACAGCTCAGAATCCCTTTGTACATATTTCTCACTCTCTTTACCATCTCATCCCTCACTCCTTTCTTCTTCAGTGCTTCCCATACTTTACATCTGCACAAACTGTAATAGACTTTTTCAATATCCAGAAAGGCAATCAACAGATTCTTTCCATACTTATAGTGTTTCTTTTGCATCTGCCTTACCACAAATATTAGATCTATTGTGAACCTTCCCAGTTTGAAGAAATACTGTTACTCCCGCATTCCTCCTTCCACTATTTCCCTAGTGCTTTTCTCTGGAATCCTTTCATACAACTTCACACAGTGGCTCATCAGGGTGACTCCTCTGTAATTTTCACACTTCTTCCTGTCTTCTTTCTTGAATCATTCTCTAACATGGGAAAGGGCATAAAACAGATTTTTTTAAATGAGTTTAACTATTTTCCAGGATTAATTTCTTCACATTATTCACGAATTTGACAAGCCTGCTTCTGTTCATTTAATGTCATTCGTGTATCTGATTTATTGTGGAATGGCAAATTGAAATATGAGCATGTCATTAAAAGAGAAAGTTGGTTCATTCACAACTTGCTAGACTGAGTAGAATATTTGAGAGTTATACCTAACCTAATGCATCGGCGCACTTTTAAAATGTAGTTGATATCATTCTCTCTTGTAAATTATAGGAAAGAGTCTGGGAGATGAAAGAGAGATATTTTACAAAATGAGATAAGTTGTTGAAAATGTACGAAAGTCTTTACTTTCTTCTAGTACCTGAATGACCTGAGTGTTTGTCAACTTCACCTTCTGCGAGTCACTTGTAACAATGTGTCCTGAAAATGTAATATCTTACAAAGTTATAGAAAAGCCACTAATATCATACTACAACATTCCTGGTCTTTTACAAAAGGAATTCCAATTTTTTCAGATAACTTTGATTGAAGTATAGAAGATTGAAATTATATTTTTCATAATATTCATTAGTGCGAAGTCATATAATTGCTGTTTGAAACAGAACAATATGAACCTAATGGGGAAATATAATTATCTTGTCATTACATACTCCAATGTTTCATAAGACATGTGTTCGACTCAAGTGTGCTTTGTGCGCATCATAACAACATGTCATATGTCGAGGTACCCACCACCCATGATGCCATTCGCTAGCCGCAAGTTGCTTGATGGTTTTTACCGTGCTACCAAGTAAAGAAGGATGAAAAGCGAAGTATAGGGGACAAATGAAAGCTAAGGAGATCAGAAGTAACAGAGTCATATTCAAATAAATTTAAAAATTGTGCCTGAACACGGGAATTGAGCCCAGGACCTTTGGCTGAGCACGACAATGCTTTAGCACTGAGTGGTATAAGGTCCACCCTGGGAGAGGTTTTTCGGGGAATTTATAGTTCAACCCTTGCTTAGGACTTTATTGTGGAGAATATAAGAGATTGTTACTTAGAATCAGTAGGTCTCAGGCGTTGGGAGAAGGCTGTGGAGTCGATAAAAATGTATAATACCATATTCACCATATAGTCAAAGTTTAATGTAGTGTGAGTGCATTATATAATGTTTGACCGTTTGCCGAAGGAATTTTGTTGTCAAAAAAGGTTACCAAAAAGTCACTGATTTTGTTTCTCCAACTCAATACCAAATTCAAGATTTATTCCCGTTTTTCCCCAACCACTTCAAATTCCCGATTAGTTCCTGTTTTTCCGAATGGTAGACACCCTGTCCTATATCAATTTGGCAACACAGCAGGTTTCATTTATTTTTAAAATTCTTTAAGCATGTAGTCACATATATTTTTATTTGTTTTAAGTGTTATTTATGTATGTATCTATATGAAATAGGAATATTTCAGAAAATTTAAAGACAATGTGTAACTGGGAAAATGAAAAGGAGTTGACAGTGTGAAAAATGTAAGAATAAACAAAGAGAGAAGTGTGTTTGTCCCAATATAGGCATAATCTAATCATCCTTTCATATTAGCTTCCTTTTGTATCACTTATATTATATATATATATATATGTCTTATTATACACATAAATACTTTATTTTCAGCACTGCATCTTAATACCCATTAGTGTTATATACTTTGTATATTATAGTACTTGTAGAGAGCATGGACATTTTCAAACATTTGGGTCGTTTGTTGCCTTTTTGGTTTTGTTTGTGTAAAGCAACACTTTTGTTAAAACCGTAAACTAGGCTCGGTAGAATATTACAAACTTGATATAGTTTGGTAAGTTTGAAATATTAAAAAAAAAATTATCTGACCAAAACATTAAAATAAAAAATTAACCCTAAAAAATATAGCAAAATAAAGAAAAATTGTAAAACAAATCTTCGCAATAGAGTCTAAGATGTAAGGTTTTCAATAGACTAGATGATTTACTGACTAGATTACATTCAACAAATGGTGACCTGGTGGTCTAGGAGTAAGATGTCAGACTTCTATATTGGAGATTCAGGGTTCAATCCTCGGTCCCGGCATAGATTTATACATTATAACTAAAGACTTAGATAGTTATTAATACAAATATTAACGAGAAAGAAAAAGCTAAAAAAGTTAAATCAATGGAAAGTGATTAACTAATGTGTTAAAATCATTTTATTTTAATAATAATCTTAGGTTGAATAAAAACATAAAAATAATATGAGTCAAAGGGGGCTAGAAAAATGGATTAAAAAAATATATGGTTGACAGTATTTATAAATAAACCTGCAAGTCAAGAATATAAACAAAACACTAAGTGTAATATGGTCATAACAAATAAAATGGCTTAATTAAAAGTAATAAGCTAAGCTATAGAATAAATTGTTATATTATACAGAATTATATGACCAGGTATCTAAGTCTTTATTTTGAAAAATTGACGTCCCATAC